>OY735230.1:20307063-20419563 GCA_963457665.1 Thysanoteuthis rhombus | reverse complement strand
CGGAAGTGTTCATGCTTGATTTTTTGGTAGAAAATTCTGACTTTCTTAAGGACCACAGCTCAACGAAAAGCAAGGGAGGTAATTTATTCATTGATAATCCCTTTTCCCAATTTTTCCAATTGATCACACCTAACATGTCATGCTGCCAAGAGATACTGGTAATGTGACAGTTTCTATTAAGTGATTAACCAGACTTGTACTCTTTAAACTCAGCATTTTCTGTTTATGTGTTATGAAGTCATGTATGAGATACCCTAAAAGAAAAATTCTTCAGTGGGCTAAATGTATCTATCAGTCTAAACAACCGTAGCTACCAAAAGTGTTGAAGGGTTATATCTGTTCTTCAATGGAATTTTTTTTTACGTGATTATAAATTTTTATGCTATGGTCGTTCAATTATTGACTGTGTTGTTAAGTATATTTAAAATCCAATAAAAGTTGCTCAGACTATCTAAAGCATTCTTGTTGTTATCATGTCTGATCTATTCTGTGGCCATCAAATATTGTATGTTGTGACTATTGAAATAAATAGGCCATAGAATGGATTTAGTGAATGTTTATTACAAAAGCAATATAAAGAGTGTGTTCAATAGTCTGAACAACTCTTGGAATGATAAGGACTCCTTTCCAAATTATGGAAGATGTCTTCCATGGAGTTGTTAACCTGAAGGAGGCTGTAGAATGGTTTGACTGAAATGAAGTGGTAACAACAATATATCCATACCTTGCATAGATGAATCACCGTAGACCGCATGTGTACCATTACTAATTTTCCCAAAAAATTATCTAAAAAATAGATCTTTTATCAGAAATTATCCAAAAAAAATTCCAGCACAAGATTTGGACATTGTAAGTCCAAAATGACCTTAGAGACCCCAAAAAGCACATTCTTGAAGAAAAAAAAAAAAAGAAGCAATATTTTAGGATGGTGCTTTGTGGTGTACTCATACACATACTCAAGGTTTTAGCCCTCAAATGTGAACATCTGGAGACATACACATACATGTGTGTACATATTCACGAAGACCACCGGCTAGTTGGTGTGGCTGGTCATTTATGGGTCTACTGTGATTTAAAAAGCAACACAAAGAATGAATTGAATATTCTGAACAGATCTTGGAATGATAAGGACTATTCTCAAAATTATAGGTGTCTTCCATAAAGCTGAAGAAGGCTGTAGAATTGATTGGTTGAAATGTTGTTGTGACAACAAGAGCAACAAAAAGAATGAATTAAATATTATTAACTACTCTTTGGATGATAAGGACTCTTCTCAGAATTATAAGAAGTGTTTTCCATAGAGTTGTACTCCTGGAGAAGGTTGGTGAATGGAGAAAAACCACAACTCTTGGAGTTCACCATTTTTGTTCTGAGCCAATCCATTCTGTATAAGCAAAACTATAAAAGACTGGAAGCTGTTCACTAGATGCCACATACACCTGGAAATGGGTATATGATCGAATAAAATCATTATAAATTACAATGTATTATAGTGAAACTCTATGAAATCACATGGACACATAGCGCAGTGGTTACAGCATCAGACAAATTACTGTTAAGTAATCTGATGGTTCTAGGTTCGAGCCTAGTGTGAGACAGTATAACAATACTACTAATGCTGAAAGAGGGGAGTAAGGTCAATATACCCCCGTCGGATAAATAAAGGGTTCGGTTTGTTACTTCCCAGATGTTACCTGACGAAGGCTGTAGAGTGCAACGGCCGAAACGTTGTATGAAAAACAACAAAGATGAGGATGGTCCGAATATTAATGGAAATAATAATACCTCATCTCAAAAATTTTGATATATATATATATATATATATATAGTTTCTTTTCTAAAAAAAGAATTTTTTCTTGAGCAATAACTAATAACTTGTTCATGGAATGAAAAAAAGGTACTACAGTTTCAAGTAGGGTTGTTATAATTCAAAGAGTTTTTGGTGATAATTGATGACACAACATCAGGAAAAAGGTGTTTATAATTGAAAAAAGATTTTTTTCCATCTCTTTTCAGACTGCAGTCTCTTTGCTCCAAAATTACTTACTGAAGCATATGATGGGAAGCATTTACTTGTCATTTTTTATAAAGGACCAAGTGAGTGTAAATTTATGAAATATGAAGTTTCTTTGTACGAAAATGGAACTGAGAAACAAGTAACATCGAAGCCAGTTCCAACTCAGGTAACTCGTTAAAAAAATTGATTAATTTTGACAAGCTTTTTACCTTTATCCCAAATTTTCAGTTGCTCTCTGTCACAACTTTGGATTGGACTGTAATTCTATGGCGACAATCAAAGAGACTAATTGGATAATGAACAGTAAGCCCATGGTGAGAATTTAGCTCACACTCTACAACCAGAGGGAGTATAAGCCTAACTGATTTGATCATTTGGTCACAGGGACTTTATAGAAGCCAATTTTACACCTTAAACTCAGCTCCCTACACCTGATATTCAATGCTTGTAGATGCTTACTTTTGAGACTTCATCATCATTATCATCAGTCTTTTATCGTCCGTCGTTGGACATAGACTTTCCCCAGGATCCGCCACATTTCTTTATCATGGGCATTGCAGAGTCAGTATTTTCTGAATTAGTCTAGTTCATCTTTCCATCTTGTATTCTGTCGGCTTCAGTTTCGCATGTGATCTCTTGGGATCCATGTTGTGAGTCGTGATATCCATTTGTTGTCTTTCATTCTTGCAACATGACCAGCCCATTGCTATTTGAATTTTCTAATAGATTCTATGATGTCTTGGTCTCCCGTTTTCTTCCTGATATACTGTGCTGTCTTGTGATCTCTCTCCATGTAAGGTTGAGCATGATTCTCTCATGCGCACGTTGCATGCTTCTCAGTTTGTAGGTCTGTCTCTTGGTTAGGTTCCATGTTTCAGTTTCATAAATGACTATTGGGAGAATGCATTGGTTGTATACACTTCTTTTTAGGATTATTGGGATCGTCTTGTTTTTGAAGGTTGAGCTTGCTCTGCCAAAGGCTTGCCATCTCAGGGTGATTCTTCACTTGATTTCCTCTTTAGTGGGTTTTATAGAGATTCATTGTTCTGTTGCTCAATTATTAAAAAGCATTTATTTTACCTAACAAATATCTATTTTTCAACACGATCTCCTTCTTGGTCAATGCTCATAATTGAGTGGTAAATATTAATCACCCAAATCAAACATTATACAGTGAAAATTTCAGATGAAAATTCTGCTAATAACTACATTTCAGGCTACAGATTTACTGATCCACTCATGTTATGATTTTTGATTTGATAGCTATAATGTGAGACAATCTGGGAACCAAGTTAAATACAAATATAAATTAATTATTTATATTTGTGGTAATATCTTGCTGGAGGACTGCTTTGTCTGACTGAGGATGATGAAATGATAGCTGAAAGAAACAGGACAGGAAATTCTGGATTCTGTGCCATTATTCATCATTCTTGGTCCAACAAAGCCCTTCCTTGGCAAATTATCACCACAAATATGAATAATTAACTTATATTCATTAACTCAGCTTCCAAAATTGTTTTTTTTTTTTTCATCATAATATCGCACACTCAACATCGTTTCACACAGTCATGAAGTACAAAGATAGTATCAACTCTTGAATTCATACAAAAATGTACGCCATTATGAAGGTAAATAACTCTTGTTTAAATTTATCTCCCTTTGGGTGAATTGAAAAAAAATTTGTCTCTCTTAAATTCACAGAAGGGTTCCATCATTTTTAATTCAATTTATTGAAGAGTTCCACTGATGACACGAGTGAAAATGGTTCAAACATTTCTACATATATCTATATATAAATTAAGTAACAAGGGAGAAACATTTTTCAAATAATTCACCCTTCTGACTAGTTTCGACTAACATTATTATCAAAGTTTTGAATTTAAACAAAATGTTTTCTTCCAAATTATATTGTAATGTGATAATATCGCATGCCTTCTGATTGGATACTAGAATATTCTCAGCATATTAAACAAATGTAAAAATTAGGCTAATACATTTTGAAAAATTAATCACCCTAATCTTCAATTTTAGAATAGTAATCCACATTGGGTTTGGTCTACGTCCAATGATGGATGCTAAAGGATTCTGATGATTATGAGGAATCTTTAAATACTTATTTTCTCTTTTTACTAGGATAATGTGGATAGACTCCAGGCATTTTTTAAGAAGAAAATCAACAAAGGCTATTACTTTATTCTGGTAAGTATCAATTACCGCTACCCACAAAAGATTGGTTTAAACATTGTTGCTGGGTTTTGGTTATTTATCTATTCTGACTTTTTTATGTATCTATGTATTCAGACTTTGCCCAACTCTAACTGTTTGTAGTAAACAGATGAAATTTTTCAAATGCACATCTCAAAGTCTATGGTGAACATTTTTCTCTATTTCCAAAAATTTCCACCCTAAATAGGTTTTAGGGAGGGGTGGTTGTTGAATTTGTAAGTTTGTACCAAATCGATTCATTATTTTGTATCCAGTTGCATTCCTGTTTTTTTTTTGTCCTAATTCAGACATTTCTAGTGATCACTGGCCAACAAAATGGGAGATAAGTAACTTATCCATTGATTATCTTTTTTTCCAATTTTTTAATTGATGATCCCAAACACAGCATGCTGCTCAGGCCTATTAATCATGGTAAAGTTTTTTTTGAGTGAATCACCGGCCCCTTTTTTAAAAAAGGTTACATGGTTCAAACCAATAGGTAATATTTTTATCAAGATAACTTAATTTTATCCCAATCACCACTGCTTAATTTACAAGGTAAAAAGAAGCATAAATGGGTGGCTGTGATTCATGATTTCCCCTGGAATGTTACTTGATAATTTTTTTCTAAATGTCCTAACTCAAACTGGATTTCATTCCTTCCCTTCAGTTTTAGAAAGATATTTTTGAATTTCATAAGGAGTGTTCTTCCAAAATACGGCATTATTTTTAGGCAGAAATTTGCTAAATGCTTGTTTTATTTTAGTATTTATTTACTTCTCTACATACACACCCACACCCACACCCACCCACACACATATATATATGTACACACACACACATATATATATATATATATATATATATATATATATATATATATATATATATATTCAGCAGGAGGCCTCCAGTAGCCCTGACAAAACTCACCCACAATGCATAGCTCCTGGCAGTAGACTCTGGTTCCACATGGTACATTTTAATACACACTCACACAGCACACACCACTGATGATGGGAAGAATCCCGAAACATGTATGGACTATTGACATATAAGGATTAATAAACCTTACCACCAAACACTTCACTCCCGAGTCTGTCTCACTCTCTAAAGTACACATTATATATATATATATATATATATATATATATATATATATATATATATATATATATATTATGGAGTAAGGATTTGCTACACAAACACGTTTATCGCCTGAAGAAGCCCAAACAAGACAGAAACATAAATGTGTTTATGTAGCGAATCCTTACTTTATTATATTTCAAGCTCTTATCTAAACCAACTCAATGCTAAATGCTGAATATATTGTGCACTTTATGAAATAAACCCATCACATATCTGATACTGTATCATAGTAAATTATATTATATTATATTGTAATCCTGTTTTGTATTGTATACATATACATGTATATATTATACTGAATTGAATGACGACAGGATAGTGTTTTCCAAATAATTAATTCTGCCAACTCGTTTCAACTAATGTTATCAAAGTTTTAATTTGAATTAAATGTTTTCCTCTGATTCTTTTTGCTGTGTGATAACGTCACACAGAATGAGATTGGATACCAAAATATTCTAATGGTATAAAAAACTTAAAAACCCCCCAAATAGGCTACACAACATTAACAATCACCAATGACTAACTACCAACCTGGATATTTACATGGTTTTGTCAAAATTCATATTTCTGGCTCCCCTAGAGAACCGATCATTTCTCATATTCCCACTCCTATTCATGACTTGTCAAAAATACTGAATGACATTATTTCTCCATATCTACCCTCAAAATACAGCATAAAATCTACCCAGGAATTTATACAAACTCAGCACAACTGACCCATGGTGTTCTGGCCTCACTCCACGTTGGAGATTTAGTCTCCAACGTCCCCATGGATTAAACAATGAATATTATTTGTAATTGTGAATTTGAGCACACTTCACTCTCTTCTCCCCAAATCAAACCCGCTATCCTCTGAAAACTCCTGCTTGTCTGTACAAATAAAATCCCTTTTTATGACCGTAATGGCAATATCTTCACGCAGACCAAGATATGTCTGATACGTTGATAACATTTTCATTCTAGCTTGTAATCTGAAAGAGACAGAAAACCCCAAGTCCACCTTCCAACCTAATTCTGTGCTTAATTTCACTAATGAATTGAATAGCAATGACAGAATCCCATTTCTAGATATTCTAGTTGACTCCAATAGCAATACATTCGCTACTTCCCTATATAAGAAAGTCACAAGCCTGAATTATTTATATCAGAACAGCGAGTGTCCATACTAATACAAAGCAGCAGTTATCGAGAATTCTTCTAACAGAGAACATCTAATCTCTTTTTCCGCTTGTTATTCTACAAATAACTCTCCAACATTAAACAACTAGTGATAAATAACGGTTCTCCTAACTATATTGTCAACTGGGTTAAATTGTTTTTAAGGAAACTCTGTGATTACACTAAAGACGATGAAACAAAAAAAAAACAAAAACCTCTTCTACAGTAACCAAATGCAACAGAATTACGAACTCTATGAATCTGCTATCGGACAAATAATACAACAATGCACCTCTACTACAAATACTGAAAAAAGTTTAGAATTGATAATCAATCATAAAAAATTGAAAACTGCCTATCTCGTTATTAGCAGCAATCCGCCTTGACAAAAATCTTCTAGCAGTCAAACCAACATTGTTTAAGAGTTCCCTTGCTTTTTGGGGTACTGTGATCCCTATCAAAAACAACTCCCAAATCCCAATGTTGAACCATGAAATATCACTTTATCCAGATTCCTAACTTGCCACCTATCAGACCCTATACGTGAGATACTTGTAAATAACACTGATATAGTATACGAGACAAATTATCAAAAAAGACTTAGGATTTTGGAAGCTTTAGTCATTAAGAAAAGGGATCCAACATTGGATAAAATTTTTTTCAACCAAGGTCAGGGACAACTTTTAATCTAAAATTTGTTTGAGAACTGTCTGTTGTACATTGTAAATTTAAGAAAAAGTATTGTCAATGGTCATGAATTAAGGTTAGCATTTCTGACAGAATAGGAATATTATACGTTTATCATATAGTATATCATTATAGTTTATCATATTATACAAACTAATACAGAAAAGATACATGGTAAAAATTTATTTAAAATATGTGCTACTCACTGAATAAATCTATTATAAATGCATTGATAATGTCAGAAAATGTGAAAAAGAACTGTCAATACAGGTTTCTTCAGTTTTCAAGTTTGTATTTCTGGCTGGCTACGTATGTATGTATGTATGTATGTATGTATGTATGTATGTATCATGCATACAGGCCACACTAATGGAGCTAAAGGGTTGAAAATTAAGAATGTCTGGAAAAAACATTTTCCTTTCTGTTGAAACTTTCTAAAATAGGTGTGTACGGAGTCTATTTGCAATGGAAATTTATGTTAAATCACTCCCTCAGTTTGTGTCTGGCAGCAATCACACTTGTTTTTTTTGAAAATCAGACATTCTTAGTGATCACTGCCCAACAAAATGTGAGAGAAGTAATTTATTCATTGATGACCCCTTTTCCAATTTTTTCAGTTGATCACCCCCAAAATGACATGCTGTCAAAAAACTAACTGTTTTGATTTTGATGGCGATTATAAATGAACATTTGGAGAAGAATCGAAATTAAAAAATTCCATCTTTAAGGAACAAAAATTTTGTTTAACTTCAATTTCTTACTTTCAGGCCCGTGTCCTCAAAGACGACAATAATAGCTGCCCCTGCCAAGGCAGAAATGGGCACTGTTATGAATGTATTAGTCGGAAATCTAAGCGTCTCCTACATTTGGTTCCAGGTTGGTAGTGTGTTGTTTTGTTTGAAGTATTGACCTGCTTCTCTCTCGGGAATTGGAATCTATTATCTTCTATCAGCACAACCAAATGAAAGTCCATGGTTATTTCCAAACATAAAGTTTATAAATGCTAGTCCATGACCTGTTGCTTTGCTGGTGGTTATCATAAGTGTATGCTATTTATCTACTGTCCCACCACAGCGGAATTTGACACAAGGTCGGGCTTGACGTGGGGAAAATAGGAGACACCCTTCCAAAAATGGCTCCAGCCAACGCGGCTACAGTTTGCTTCACAACCAGAGCAACCTCCGATGCGAAAGCGTCCACCATGGGACCTAACCCCCTGCAGCTGGGCCGAGCAATAATAGGAGAGCCGAAGGACGAGTCCAAAGGCTCCCCAATGCGCTTAGCAGTGCGTAGCCTCAGTAAAACCTCATTGGCTAACGTTTGCACCGGCGCACTCGGTCTTTGATACACCACAATCTCTGACCCATTCGACGGCAAGTGTCAGTACCGACTCCTTGGTCTATGCTGGGGAACAGATACTACACTTTGATCCTGAAGAACAGGCCAGAAAAATGTACAAATCAAAAGATAGTGTAACTAGCCATCACAGTCAATAATTGAACAGCTGTAGTGTCAAAATTTGAAGTTACCTAAAAAGAAATTCCATCGTTGAATAAATGTTGGGAAATACGTGTGTGTACTTGGAGATGTGAAAGTAAAGCTGTATAGATTCTGAATAATCAATGATAACAGGTCCTTTGAAATGTTTTTTCATGGACCAGAATTCTTTTTGGCCTGAAACGATTATCCTCAACTGGAGTTTGTTTTGTGGTCTGAGAACACCTTGCATTAATTCAAGAGAATCAATGATAACTGCTCCTTATAAAATGATGAATGCTTTTCGCTGACCCACTAATCTTTTTCGATGAAAAAATGTCTCTAAGTGGTGTTCGTTGCTGGAGCTCAACATATGTTTATTTTCATAGCTTCAAGACTGAGCCCTCTCTTAGGCTTGCAATGCATGTTATCTAGATCTTAATCAAGGGGCCTCTCCTATAAAGAGCCAATGGTCAACTAAAGAGCAAGTCAGCAGTCATCACTTTTCACCCGTAGAGAAAGGTTGACTGCTTCTATGGCATTCTAGCCAAATTGAAATTCTCTGTCTGTTTTTCCTTTTCCCCCGCCTTGTACCTTGTGTCTGCAGTGTTGCATTCTCTGACATCTTTCGTAGTTTTGGCAATTTTTCACTAAACATGTAGCAACTGTAACCACCAGAGGTGGCCAAGGGTTTTATTCTTTTTAAATATATGTGTGCGTTACTGTGTTGGATCGTGTGTTTGTGTATTTCAGGGCTTCTGGTCATACCATTTTGTCAACAGGTCTTGAAAATTGGCAACATTACTCCACTAAACCCCTTCTAAAAATGTTTTTTCTTTAATTTGAGGGAAAAAAAGCTTTTGGGGGCCTTGCTTTGACAGGTTTATTAATAACACAATTTAGATGTTTCTAGATGTTTTTTTTAATTCTATTTTAGATGTTTTCCAGGGTAAAAACACCAGTGATATCAAAAATGGTGAGGAAAATGATGCAGTAGTGAAAATATAAGACCTGTGATTTGCATTATCATTAATTCTCTTATTTCTCACCCAACATACAAAAGCGTATGCCCTGTAATTCAGTCAGCACACACCCAAAGCTTGGATGGCTAAACGAAAAAGTTCAAGGCCAAATGCTTTTTTAAAAAGCCAGATTGGTTAAATTTGGCCATACTTTTTTTCTGAATTCTTAAAAAAAGTAAATTGATGATTCAATAAGATAAGTTTCTACTTAACAGCTTTAGTAGGGTTTAGACTTTGAATAAAAATCAGAAATAGGATACTTGATTTATCAAAAATGATGAGAACATTAACTAGTACTAAACTTGTGTTGTGTTCATGAAGTCCTGCAATGTTTCTGAAATTTAATAATTGAAGTCAGTTTATCATAAGAATCCTGCAACAGTTTGAAAGTTTGCCTCTGTAAATCAAACCTTATTTCATAGCTGATTTTGTTCTCCAGGAACCCAATTTGAGCTTTTGTCTCCTTATGAATATTCTCTATACATATCTCTTGAAATTTTTCAAAGATTTTCATGCTTTTTATTGATTATCATAATAATGTGAAAACTTCTTTTTTCAGCAAAAAGCGGGATACCTCATGCAGAAAAAAAGCCAAAAAATAATACAATGTATTATGTAGTTGTCATTGGATTGATGATTTCAACAGCAACGGTTCTCAAAGTTATTCACTGGACATTAAGTGAGTTTGCTTTAAGGTCATTATTACTGACACCTGAGCATCACATGACAAAAAAAAACAATTCATTGTTTAGTGTTTACAGCTATAAAACCTTCTTGTATAAATTTAAAAATATTATTTTGGAATTCATTCAAAACAAGTCAAATGCTAAAGGTAATTATAAAAAAATTTGAGCAGCAAGAAAGTTGATTTGATTTTCTGATATTTCAATGTTCGTTTACATTTTCGACTGGAAAGTTGTCCAGGAAGTGATTTGTGTTGCTCATTTATTTGTCATGTATCTTGTAAATTATCCCACTTATAGCTAGGTTTTTTCTTTCATGGTGTTGTGGCTCAATATTTTGTTGTTTTATCTTTGTTAGGTGTACATCTGACGATGAAAAAACGAGGTATTGTCCTGCTTCTGGATGACCACGAGCTTCACACCAGTGCTGTGACCAAAGTTGTTGACTACCTGAATGAATGCCACTTGAATGTCCATCTAGCATCGGCCTTTTTGAGAGACCATTACATCCCAGATCAGATGGTTGTTATTGCTGAAGTCCTGAAATCTGATTTTGTCCTCTTAATACTTTCATCAGCTTTACAAAAGAGAATGGAAGCTTGGGACAAGCAACAGGATTACGTCGAGTTCTTCAAAGAAAGGAACTCCAATATTCTTACCAAGCCCTTTCTAGAGGTACTTCTGGGAAGCAGTAATCTATATGCGTGCAAGTTTGACCATGTGACTGAATTTGGAAGTTGGCCAAAGCCTTGTTACTCTCTGCCAAGTGACCTGACTCGCATGGTTGCAGAACTTAATGGACAGAGTTTCAGCCAAAGATCGATTCTCTGTAATTGTCTGAAGTCAAATGCTCTTCGGGATAAATTGCAGATAGCTATTGAGAAAACTCTCATGTATGAGAAGTCGCATGCCAACTGGTTCTTGAAGAAGTATTTATGTCCGTCAAATGTGGCAGTTTCACATTTCATAGTCGATGAGACAAGTATTGACCAATCTGAGCACACAAATGCCCCCAAACTGAAAGAGATATTCACAGGCTATAAGAACACAATCATTAGTCTTCCAGAAGACACCACCATTGCTCCAAGCATTTACAGTGAAAGACTAGAAGAAATTAACAAAAGAAATCAATGAATGCAAGGCTAGAAGCAGTCAACAAAACATATTGATGATTTCATACCTTAACCCCCATTGCCACACTTGAGAGACTATTTTAAAAGCAATTTGGTGAAATTATTGCTTCTTCACTTGCATATTTTTTTACGAATTGTCCAATTTCATCAAACTCTCAGTGAGTTGCAATTAGTCAGTTTATGTCATGTTGTATCAACTCATATTTCCAAGTTCTCTGGGTTTTTTTTTGTAAACATTGAATTTCTTATTTCTATTGATATTCGGACCATCCTCATCTTTGTTGTTTTTCATACAACGTTTCGGCCGTTGCACTCTACGGCCTTCATCAGGTATCATCTGGTAGATTTTGGAAGTAACGAACCAAACTCTTTATTTATCCGACGGGTGTATATATTGACCACATGGACACATAGCGCAGTGGTTACAGCATCAGACAAATTACTGTAAAGTAATCTGATGGTTCTAGGTTCGATCCTAGTGTGAGACAGTATAACAATACTACTAACGCTAAAAGAGGGGAGTACGGTCAATATATACCCTCGTCGGATAAATAAAGGGTTCGGTTCGTTACTTCCCAAATCTACCAGATGATACCTGATGAAGGCCGTAGAGTGCAACGGCCAAAACGTTGTATGAAAAACAACAAAGATGAGGATGGTCCGAATATCAATAGAAATAATAATAATACCTCATCTCAAAAATTCCGAGATTGAATTTCTTGTATGATAACAAGTCAATATATTTCATTCATTTTTCTTTCATTGAAAATTACCTTGTTACTAAAACAGTTTGATATAATAATAGAACCATTAAACAATATAAAAACATAAGAATATAAAAAAATGGCATTAGATATTCGTCTGATTTTTCTTTATGATTACAAATTTCAGTATGGTTTCCTTGGCCCAATGGTCTAGAACGTTCTGCTAGCCATCAATTGATTTTGGGATCAAATCCTACTAGAGCAAAACTATTTCTTTTTTTGCTTTCATGATCAGTGGTGGAGTAACCATTAGCCTGAGTCAGCTTCTTTCTTTCTTTTGTCAAACTTTCACTCTTGATTTTTGTCTTTATTTTTGTATGTAATAATGACAGATTACAATGACTAGAAGAAAAAGGAGTTACGTCATGCAAGAATAACAGTGACCTATGCAAAAACTGATGACAAATTGACTCTCACTTCTAAAGCCCGACTCAGGTTGGCTTGTTCTGCTAAAGTTACCAAATCCCATTTACTGAAACTACTTATCAGGGAGTTGATATTAAATGTATAGTTTTGGAATGATATTATACAGAGAAATGTTTATTTTTTAGATTTTAATGATGCAAGGGAGTTTGACTAGCTTGTATAATTTAATTTCAATCCCTTTTCAAGGATATATTTAATTGGTTTAAGTTAATCAAAATCATTAATTTTTAATCTTTCATTTGATATTTGCAGAAGATATTGGATTTTGAAAGTATCCCCCTGTCAGAATTTATATATTGTGCAGTCTTTAAGTGTAAACTTTAATCTCTTTAAGGCTTGTCATTAAGGTTTCTATCAGTGTTTTAAAAAAAAAATAGATGAGGTAATTGTCTTTATTTTTCATGCTGAAAATGAAGTATATAACTGAGAATCTGGTATTAATAATCTAATCCGTAAAACTTTTTTTTTTTTGTCAAACTCCTGTTTGGTACAAAGTCTGGAGTTGACTTTGTTTTCATACAGTGACAACAAAAAGAACAATCCTCATGGGCTCACTTCATTCTAAAAAAAAAAATGCGTTTACACAAAAATTTACATACAATACGAAAGTTCATCTTCAGTAGAGTTTGTTCATGAAGCAGCCAATTTTCTCATTTTTTCTTCTTTAGTATTTTGTTGTATATAGTTATCTTAGGTATTGCTTAGCTGAGTTTGGACGGGCACCTCTGGTAAAGAAGGATTCACTTTCCTATCCTCTTCCTTAATGTAGAATTTATAAAGATCTACTGTTTGAGTGTAAAAAAACTTACCAAAACATTTTTTCTTGGTATATTCAACATCATTGATGAGAATTTCACTTTGATGATCCGAAAGCAGTGATTGTTACGTTGGATATGAAAGAAATTATATTCTAGTGATATCTGACAAAGTCCCACAGTGTATTCATAAGAAGGGGATATCTCTCATGATGATATTATGGCAAAATAATGAACTTGACTCATTTTGCTTCAGTTGATTTTCTGTAATTTTATGCTCAATTCCAAACTTATTTCTATTGATATTCCAAATGGACACATAGTGCAGTGGTTACAGCATCAGACAAATTACTGTTAAGTAATCTGATGGTTCTAGGTTCGATCCTAGTGTGAGACAGTATAACAATACCACTAACGCTAAAAGAGGGGAGTAAGGTCAATATACCTCCGTCGGATAAATAAAGGGTTCGGTTCGTTACTTTCCAAAATCTACCAGATGATACCTGACGAAGGCCATAGAGTGCAAAGGCCGAAACGTTGTATGAAAAACAACAAAGATGAGATTGGTCCGAATATCAATAGAAATAATAATAATTCCTCTTCTCAAAAATTCCGAGATATACTAATTCCAAACTTGTATTATAACCATAGTCAGCATATTAAAAATATATGGTACCCACTTTCTGATAATTCGGTACCTCCAAAACTGGAGGTTGATCTTGCTTCCAGAAATTGCGTAGACTTTTGACCTTATTTATGTTGCTTTTATCGTGGGTGATAATTACCCTAATAGAAATAAATGACCTGCACAAAGCCCTGACCTTATGCCCCATGACCTCTTCCTTTGGGGCTGGGAGATGTATCGCAGCGTAAGAGATGTATCGTACCAAACCACCAACTCTAGATCAACTGGAGGAGCACATTCGACATGTTATGGCCAACATACCATCGGAACTTCCTGCAAAGTCTATCGAGGCCACCCGAAACGTTTACAGAAATTGGTGCCCAGCTTGATTTCAACACAGTAGCCAAATTCTACGATTATAGGGTCTAAAATGAATCTAGTTCAACTGCAATAACAATCTGTCTATTCAAAGTGTTGTTATCACCCATTCTCTTCCTGTTTCTTTGCACCCGGCTAAAGATCAGGAGTACAAAGGTGGGAAGGGAGAGTCTCTTTCTTTCTCTCGTCAAAATCCTGTCCAAGTCAGAGGCTACCATAACAGCAAGAACAGCCTTCATCTAATTTAGTGGAGTAAACTCTTCACTGTTTGTCAGTACCATCACGTTAGACCAAACCAATATATAAAATTAACATTTCACGGCCAAGTGATTGATAGGCGACTCTCTTACCAACTCAGAACCGTCTTACATATACCTTAGACAATTTTTGTACCAATAACATGGGGCTTATTTTATTCCAATAACAAATGCATTTGAAATTAAAGAATGTATTTTTTTATAATGCTTTATTTATCAATACAATGTCCAACAAAAAAAATTGCTGTAATCATTTGCAGTTAGAATAGAAGTAGTAGCGGAGTTTGACCCTGCTAGGTTTTCTTTTTCCTTTCTTTTGTGTAAACCAGAAAAAAGACCTGTCCGTCTTTCAACCTGAAGAAGGCTACTAAATGTCTGGACAAAACACTGTAGAAACAAAAAAGGATGAATTCAGTAGACTGAACAGTGCGGCCATCTCCACATTGACTTGATCTCTTTCTCCAGAGGATGATTATATTTACACATACCTTTATATATAAAATTGGATGTCTGTATGTTCCAAGTTGGAGGCAACAGTTTTGCACCTATAAAGCTGGAATTTGGCATAGGGGTATATCTTTTCATGGCAAAAGTTATAGACTGTAAGGTTGACCTCAGAAGTCATTTGAGATCATTAAAACTCATTTCTTGTTATTTCTATCCAATTGAAGCAATTTCTAGCATAATATTGAGTTTGCTATTGAGAAAATAGTTCCACATATCATAACAATTGTTCATTTTATGATGAAAAACACCAAATTTGGCAGATGTGTCCATTGATATATTGGGAACAAAACTAGATATTGGGCCATCACAAACTCGGCCCCTAGTTTCCACGGCAGCCATTTTTCAAAATGGCCTCCCGCAGTTGTCAAGCTTTCTGATCTCTTTGGAGCCACATGCAATAACAGATTAACAGATATAATCTAGATCCTAGCGAAATAAAGTACCTGCTCATGATTTTATTCAGCTTTTAATAGGTAATTGTTTATTTCATTATTTTATTATATAGTACTGTGAGTCAGCAAAAATAGTTCTTGCAGTATTACTCTGGCAGACAAATACTTTTTGGGCTGAACCTCGCACAAGGATATTAAGTTATTTTATTCGCCCAAAAATATACTTTCATAAAAACACTTGCTCAAGATATCCACGTTGCAAGAAAATTTAATGTTGTCAATTTCACCATTCAGTGGACCAAGCAGCTCTATCAAACACGTGATCAGAATAATGCTTGCATCAAGAGTCACAAAGGATGGCAAGTGTTACAAGTGATTGGGGTTATTGTTCTTATATTGTGGGGGAAGAGATCAGATAATAGCTATTGGTGAGACGTGGCAAGGTGATCTAGTCGTAGACGAAAGACTTTGCTTCCACGTGGTTTGGTGTTAGCGCTGACGTCACTGGAAATGTTGATGAAGGAAAGGAGATATACAGAGAATATATGCACCCAAGTACAATTGTGGACGCAGATAGCAAATGGAATAAAAAGACACATACAAAAAGTTAGGTGCGAAAAATGAGATACACATTTAATGCTCAAATGAAGAATGTAAATGAAATACTTGGAATGGAAATATTAATACATTCAATTGTGTTGAGAAGAGGAGAGGCCTGTGAGGTTGAGGTTTTTCCTATGCATAAAAACAAAATATACGAAATGATAAGAACTTAAGGGACAACTGTCACCATAAGTTTTTTTTACTTTGGTGTGACAGGATATGTATGTAAAATGTATGCAGAACACACCGATGGAGCTAGAGGGCTGAAATTTTCAATGTTTACTATGTCAAGAAATTTTTTTCAAATCCCCCCCTGAAGTAGGTTTTTAAGGAAAGAGGGTTCAGTTGGCAATATAATTTTATGCTAAATTGACCCTATGAATCTGGCTGTATTTATGCGAGTTGTTTTGAAAATTCAGACTTTTTTTAGTGATCACTGCCCAACTAGAGGTGAAGAGAGGTAACTTATTCATTGGTTATCCTGCAAGACAGCGTGATACCAAAAGATGATTACAATTGAGCTGTAAGATTTTTTCTTTCTGGTCAATTCTGACACAGTTTATTAAAACTCAGACGATTAGAAGTTATTCCCAGATTGCAGGGGACATGTTCTATCACATTTTAAACTCTTTTTGCACCATGGACAGGTCTAATTGACAATATTCTTGTAGACCAATTGACGATGGGTTTATTCATGACTGGAATATAGGTGAGAAGTCAACTATAGGTAACTAATAAATCATTTTAGAAACAACTGAATGTAACAAACATATCTAATATATACATCCAAGGAAATGAATTCAACAACCATAGTGACAAAACATGGTGAAAGGTTCTATCCTCATTTGGGTGTTTCACCGCGATGGCTATACTGTTTTGTTTACAGATTTGAAAATTGGCATCTTTACTCAGGGTCTTATTTTGACAGGTTTTGTTATTAACATCAAACATATAATATCAACATCCATGGAAAGGAATTGAACAACCATAGTGACCAAAGGTGGCGAAGGGTTCCGTCCTCATTTGTTGTATTTCAGTGCGCCAGGCCTTATTGGTTTGTTTACAGACTTGAAAATTAGCATTCCTAATTAGGGTCTCCTTTTAATAAGGTTCATTATCGACATCAAACATTTTTGATACCAAAGTCCCGGTGTGACACTGTGGAATTGAAGGGTTAATTGGATGAATCTGAAAGTGGAAATAAGATAACCTTGTGAGGTTGAGTGTACTTACAAAAAAAAAAAAAAAGAAAAAAAAAAGAACGTTTACCAAAACGGGTTTCCGAGAGAAACCAGGTGGATGGGGAACAGGCAAAAATCTAAAGCTGTAAAGCAGTTAATATTGAACTCTGAGTTGGGAAAATACTTTTGGACTTATAGTCGGACGAGCAAGGCCTTGACAGAATACAGATGTATGATTAATAGCCTTTGTTTGAGAGCTTTAAAATCCCCGAGTTGGGAAAATATTTTAGCACTACAGTGTCGGGCAAGCAAAGCCCTGGATAGATTACAGATCTTTGATTATCAATTGTCTTTTTTAGAGAAATACCCCTAGTTTCTGGGCAGGTAAATTGATTGCCACTGGACCTAGCTCCACCTATTGTCTACGCATATTTCCATAAAGAAAATTATGGATTCCCAAATTCGGAATAAAGATTGCTTAGGGTAGCATGATTTCAATATTTGCCGGCTGAGAAGGAAAGAAATCAATCATAAATCATTTATTAGTCCCACCCACAAAGGGAGCCAGCTATTATATAAACCACAGAGAAGCTGCCAGGTCACTGCATAGAATTTGACATTCATTGTCACAACAATATCCTGACCCCTAGAAGATTATATTTTTAGTGGAGGTATACCAAGAGACATCAAGAGGATTCCCTGAATGACTTATAATTTCGACTTGGGAATTTTGTTGAATCTGTACCAATAGGTGTACCAAAAGACATTCACTGGATTCCCTGAATGACTTACCAAGATAACCCAAAATACAGACTGATAGTCATTCGATAGTGTCCTCATCCACATCAGCATATATTTTGACCAGTCAACCTGTAATAATACTGACATAAATCTTGTTGCATGTTTACACCCAGTATCAATAATTCCTTTTCAACTTGTGACACTTCAGGGAGGTCTTTGTTCCAGCACCGCAGTCTTTAAAGTTGACAGCCGCACCCCCCTCAGATCTGGACACAAGTCGCCCCCACCTTGCCCACGTCGAGGTAGAGATGCAGCAACCAGTCAAATACAGTCTCACTCACCTATTGGCAAAAGGGGCAGAGTCCAGCTTTTTTTTTTGGGGGGGGGGTCCATTACACAATGAAATAAATTGAACAACCATCATGACCAAAGGTGAAGGGTTTCATACTCATTTGGTTGTTTCTTAGATGGAATTTAAAAAAAAAAAAAAAAAAAAAAAAATTTTTTCCACGATTTCCAATTTTGACGCTACAGTTGTTCAATCATTGACTGCGATGACGAGTTTGTTTCTATTTTACAAAGAAATATTGCCAAATCATTGTTTCCTTGCAGCACTTGAGGTTCCGGTCCACAGCCCCATGTTTTGGGGGACCACCAGTCAATTATATGAATTTGTCACAATTTAAAAAAAATCATTTCAGATTGATCTGCATAGGACTGGAATCTAAATCTGGAATCGCAAAACTATATTTCAAGAACAAGGGGACCCTTTATTTCTAACTTGATCCCCTCCATAGAAGATGAAACGAAAACAAAAAATAAAAACACACACTTGCAAACCCACAAAGCTGAACAATAAGTTGAACACAGAACAGTTTGAGGGGACTTGCAGATTTTTATTTATATCAAGGAAAATCTGATGCCTTTCATTAAATTAAGTGGTTTTTGAATCTGATTCCTGACTAGTTTTTTTTTTTTTTAAGGTTACAAGTTTAGATAGGCTGTCTAAAAAAAAGAAAAAAGAAAAAAGAAAAAAGAAAAGAGAAAAAAGAAAAGAGAAAAAAGAAAAAAGAAAAAAGAAAAGAGAAAAAAGAAAAAAGAAAAAAGAAAAAAGAAAAAAGAAAAAAGAAAAAAGAAAAAAGAAAAAAGAAAAAAGAAAAAAGAAAAAAGAAAAAAGAAAAAAGAAAAAAGAAAAGAAAAAAGAAAAAAAGGCAGAATTTGAATTTTGTTATTTCACTGTACTTTCATAAAAGATAAATGAAATAAGATAAAAAAAATACGTTAGGTTGATATGCATTATCTTGTTTACGTGCAAGAATCCAGAATTTCTATGCACTTGCAAGAAACCAGACATACTAAAATGCAAAACACGAAAGAAAGGAGAAGAAGAAAAAAAAAAAAAAGACATCAAATATTAACTAAAAACTTTTATTGAAAACAATAGGGAAATATACATCTTTTCTTTCAAATTTGAAAAAAAAACAAAACCCAAAAACAAAAAAAAAAAAAAACAAAAAAAAACTTTCGTAAGTGTACAATGTTATAAATGATATGCGCGAATATCAACTTTTTCTGAGAAAAGAAATCAACCCACGTGAAGTTACTTCTAATAATTTAAATAACTGTTTCAGCTGCACAATCCATACTGTAAGAGGTGTGTGTATGTGTGTGTTGAGAAGTGGTCTCCTTGGTCGGTACAAAAAAAAAAAAAAAAAAAAAAAAAGCCCCCCTCCCCCCCAAGTCATTTTGGGTTGTACATCTAAAGGTCAAAATACAAGCAACAAAAAGGTATTCAATAGTCTGGATTTTTGGAAGGAAAGAAAACCTCCCAGTTTTGGAGTTAGTATACTATCAATAAGAACTGAAAGTTCATTGAGGGGTCCACAACAAAGTTCAAATGCTATTATTGCAAGATCACATGACCCTGGGTAGAAGATAATTTTAGGTAAGAAACAGATTATTAGGCAACACCTATCAAGTTTCAAGTAAATCTGATTCAAAACAGCCGAGAAAATTGACCTTAAAACAAAATTTAAAAGTCATTATTGCCAGATCATGTGACCCTAGGTGGAAGATATTCATAAGTAAGAAGCAAGGGACACTTTTCTACCAAGTTTCAAGTAAATCTAACCGCTGAGAAATAATATGGGGACAGACCTACAGACAGAACCTCTTATAGAGGTGAGGACACCATTGAAAAGTAGGTTCTTCTATTCGACCAGCCCTGGGATGGAAATGTATGAGCGTCTATATGTGTGTACAGCATACACCTACTGAATTTCTAGGTTTTTTTGTAAGTTCAGTGCCCACTAACGGAGACATTACTGTAAATCTAATTCCTCAAAACCAAGTGTTACCGTGCACGTAGTTCCTAAACCCCCATTTCCATCACTGGATCTGCCGCGTATTTATAGAATGGCCAACTTAAACTGAAATGTTGTGACATACAAAGAAAATAGCCCAACCATATCATATGAAATGATTTGATGTATCAGTTTTATGAATCCCACTCATGATGAAATGTTATATCAATCAGTACAGTGAACTCTCGCTATAATTAACTAATAAACTAATTCGGGGTAGGGGTTGGTTTGTTTGTCACATCTAACAAACAATGTTTGGTGAATCCAAAGCCAGTTCGGTTGCCCCTTGTTCTATAATCAACCTTATCGCTTCACGCAATAGACGAATGCAGTTCTATTAAAATATCAGATAAAACCAAAGGAGTAAGTGTACTTCAATAAGAAGCCATGTTTAAGATGCATACAAAAAAAGAGGTAAGCACAGAAACCAAGGAGACCATACTGTAAAAGAAAATTTACACGACCAGATAAACATTTAGCCAGTTGGCCCGATAAAAAGTTGGTATTTTGTGGCACTTGAAGATAAATCTTTCATGATTTGAGCTAATGTAGTGTAATATTTATGGTATGTTCATGAATCTATACGGAAGTAATTAAAATGTTTGTAGCTACAGATAAGAAAAACTAATGAATAATGATGATAAAAAAGATAAAATCAATTGGGCCCATGCCAATACTGATATGAAGGAATTCTTGCATGTGAATGCATGATTACAGAATAGTCTTCTTGCATACTTGCTTGTATCAACACCTTTTTATTCTTTGTTCTTTGCTTACAGCATAGAAATTGTTACTTATTTTATTCATTATAATTCACCAGAGGCCTGTCTGTCTGTGTAAGTAAAACTCAAGAAGAGCCAGAAGTTAAGTCACCAAATTTTCTTTGGTTACAAACTGGACATTGGAGCAGGTTTTCAGCAAGTTTGTTTCTGAATATTCCCCTTCAAAATTAGCTTTTCTTTTTTTTTGGTGGGTGGGGTTACACAAAATATCCTATGTCTAGTGTTATTCATGTCTAAAAATTCACTATCTGCTGTTTTTTTTCATATAAAACAACTATGTGTTCCTCCCTCAAACATTGTCATAGCTCAAAAAAATTGGCATGCATACTAAATAGACCTGAGGGGAATGTTTTGAAGTATAAATTTTTGAGAGAGATTTTTTTCCAAAGATTCTAGAGGGGGCGGACGTGTGTATGGGGGAGGGGAGGGGAGAGAGTTCTTTTTACCATATAATTATAATGCTAAACTGAACTCTTACTTTCTATTCAATATACATATCTAGCAGTTTCCAGCCAGTCTTATCATTTATCAAAAGTCTGTCCATCTGTATATGAACACCTACTGTAAAAACCAAACCCCATGAAATCACCCTACTCCATACATTTTCAGGTGATTGGGAAGGACGATTTATAATGTAAATTCATGCTAAAAGAGACATGTCCTCCCCCTCAATGATTGCTGCTAAAAAATGAGATTTCGTTTTGTTGATACAGAGGAAGAGAGACCAGTGGGTACTTGATTACGGTTCATAGTAAGGGGCCGTGCAAGAGGGAGGACGATCGTTTATTTTTATTTTAAGCATGCATATCTACGTGCAGAGATTATATAAAAAATTAAAAAAGTATCAAGCAAATATCCTATTTTGGAAACAAATTAAATCAAACACTATCTGGTTTCCATTCATTTAATCTATAAATCATCTTTTTTTTTCTTTTTTGGACAGCAATTTACTTTGCTCGTTAGGTTGTGTATTTAGTCTCCTCCCTATGATTTAAATGAAAATATCACTCAATATATGAAAAATCATCTAAATATCAAATTCTGACTCTCAGATGCAACTAGAAACATCTAGATCTAGATAGAGAATCATCGAGCAAGGGAAATAACTCCTATTTCGGTATGTCAGTGACAGTGATCAATGCTGGCACATTCAAAAATTATACCACATGTACCGTAATTGTTGCTAAATTAAGAGGTAAATTTTTTTTTCTATAAGCAAATGTAAGAACTATTATGGGACAGAGGGGGTAATGGAAATTTAAAAAAAAAAAATAAATAAATAAAAAAATAAAAGGAAGTTTTTTTAAATTATTCTTCTTACAGCATTATGTTAGATTTAAAATTGAATGAAAAGAATACTTCAATTCAAATTCTTATCAAATTTTAGGTTTTGAAAACTCTTAAGCAGTCCGCAGGTATTTTTTGGAGAAAATTCTAGAGTCCAAAAGGAAGAAAAGAAGGTTAAGCACCAATTATCAACTGAAGCGTTTTATATAAGCCTTTGAAAATAGTATGAATGTATCAAAGAGTGTACAATAAATTCCTGCAAGGTATCCTATCAATAGTCAACTAAGGAAGTGGAACATAGAACCCAACAAAAATATTGAACCGCAAACCGAGAACCATGCAATGCGCACATGAGAGAATCATGCTCAACCTCACATAGAGAGATCATAAGACAGCACAGTATATCAGAGAAAAAATACGAGTCTGAAACATCATAGAAACTGTTAAAAAACTCAAATGGCAATGGGCTGGACATATTGCAAGAATAGCAAACAACTGCTGGACATCACCACTCATAACATAGATCCTTTGAGATCAGGTGTGAGGCTGTGGCCGACAGAAAGTAAGATGGTGTGACAAGCTAGATAAATTCAGAAAGTACTGGTGCCACGATGTCCATGATAGACCTTCCCTAAGATTTGCCAGACCACTCTATGTCCAGCAAAAGATGCTAACAGACTGATGATGATGGAGTTGACTATCCCTGCCCAACACACTGTAGAGGGAAAGGGTAAAAAAGGAAAGTGAGGAGATGAGCTAGAGTGCTTAGAGAAGTACCTGAAAGAAGGACAATAAAGGAAAAACTGAAACAGACTTATCAAATTTAAATGTTAGCATATACAACTCAACACCCATTGGTTAATTTCAAAGTGGAACAGAAGGTTTTCAAGAACCAACCAATTCTTTCTAAAAAATATAAACCAGATCAACAGTTATCTGTTCACGTTATGTACATCCCGGGTGTAATTGCCTTGATTCAAATCAAATACTTCTTAAACTTCATTATTTTCATGGCATGAAATGTCTAGAAATATTCTCTCACCACTGTGACGTAAAGGACTTTGAATAAGTATTATAAGCTTTTTATCTTTGTTACATGATGAAGTGAGTGATGCCACTTCAGGTACTTGGAGCCCCTTAAGTCTATTTCACATATCGTGAATGGGCCAAGTAAGTAGCTTGTGATATGTTGAGCCCAAGCAGGGATGGCTGGAGCCGTAGCCAGCATGAGGGCACTACTCACCTATCTTTATTGATAAGATTTACTGCTTACCTTTGACTCCTATCTTGCTAATAGACTTTTTCTGTAGAAGGAAACTAAAAGCTACTTTGATCAGGTGGCTATGTTACATTCAGTGTAAGCGAGTTATAGTACAGATACCATAAATTAAAAAACTAGAGGTATTGATTGGGGTAACAAACCCCATTCTACTAATACTTTGAGGGATATAATTTTGGGGTAACAAAATTAGGAGGGAACCTCTAGGCTTGAACTAGCTGCATTGTTAATCAGCTGTAATAGTATATGTGTACATTCAAACCCAAATCAAATGTATATTCAACAAGACATGAGAAGAGAAAAAATATGGTGGGGGGAATGATATCAATATAAGTCTAATGAATGTGTGTGGGTAAGAAATGAAGTTGGGTAAACTATATACAATCTTGATAAAGTATGACATGGGGTGTACTTTCAAAATCTGAGATTCTTTGTAAATATTGAATAAAAGAATAAAAACTAATAATTTCTATAAAACTTAAATCAGAAAATATAAAAAAGCAGATAATCCATCTGTATATAGTAATGAATAAGAAGTGTTCATGGAAAAAATAATGTTATATGAACCATATGGAAACACACACTAGTGGGAAAAAATCGTATTGTAAAAGTTCCTTGAGTGTGGCTATTAGGGTGGGTGGGTCATATTTATAGATTTCTTTTGTTAATTTCTTCTAGTCTTTCACTGTAAATGCTTGGAGCAATGGTGGTATCTTCTGGAAGACTAATGAATGTGTTCTTATAGCCTGTGAATATCTCTTTCAGTTTGGGGGCATTTGTGTGCTCAGATTGGTCAATACTTGTCTCATCGACTATGAAATGTGAAACTGCCACATTTGACGGACATAAATACTTCTTCAAGAACCAGTTGGCATGCGACTTCTCATACATGATAGTTTTTTCAATAGCTATCTGCAATTTATCCCGAAGAGCATTTGACTTCAGACAATTACAGAGAATCGATCTTTGACTGAAACTCTGTCCATTAAGTTCTGCAACCATGCGAGTCAGGTCACTTGGCAGAGAGTAACAAGGCTTTGGCCAACTTCCAAATTCAGTCACATGGTCGAACTTGCACGCATACAGATTACTGCTTCCCAGAAGTACCTCTAGAAAGGGCTTGGTAAGAATATTGGAGTTCCTTTCTTTGAAGAACTCGACGTAATCCTGTTGCTTGTCCCAAGCTTCCATTCTCTTTTGTAAAGCTGATGAAAGTATTAAGAGGACAAAATCAGATTTCAGGACTTCAGCAATAACGACCATCTGATCTGGGATGTCATGGTCTCTCAAAAAGGCCGATGCTAGATGGACATTCAAGTGGCATTCATTCAGGTAGTCAACAACTTTGGTCACAGCACTGGTGTGAGGCTCGTGGTCATCCAGAAGCAGGACAATACCTCGTTTTTTCATCGTCAGGTACACACCTGTCAAAGATACAAAATAATGTGAAATTAAAATAATTTTGAGTCACAATTCTATGAGTCCCCCTCAAAAAAAAACAACAAAAAATCAGCTATTGGTGGCGGAGAAAAAAAAAAAAAACAAAAAAACAAAAACAAAAAATAAATGAGAAATACGGGTCACTTCCAGCATGGCTTCCTTTTCCCTGAAGATGATGTAAATGAACTTGGAATCACGCCACATCAACCATCAAACAAATTACCATAGTATGTCAAGTAGTGTTCATGTACTTTTCCCCCCCAATAAATGTGAACGTTTTTTTTTGTTTTTTTTTAAGTGTCTACACATTCACATTTAATCCCGGAAAGAAGAGTATACAACCAATGCATTCTCCTGATTGTCACTTATGAAGCTGGAACATGGAACCTAAGTAGGAGACAGACCTACAAACTGAGAAGCATGCAACGTGCACATGAGAGAATCATGCTCAACCTTACATGGAGAGATCACAAGACAGCACAATATATCAGTATTGTCTCACACTGGGATTGAACCTAGAACCATCAGTGTGAGACAATAATAATACTACTAATACTAAGAGGGGAGTGCGGTCAATATACCCCCCTCGGTTAAATAAAGGGTTCAGTTTGTTACTTCCCCACACCTACCAGATGATACCTGATGAAGGCCGTAGAGTACAACGGCTGAAACGTTTTATGAAAAACAACCAAGATGAGGATGGTCTGAATAATAATAGAAATAATGATATCTCATCTCAAAAATTCAGAGATATACTAACTAATCGGTACAATTCTTCGTCGAATAAAATAAATAAGTTAGATTACAGATAATATATTAAGCTTCAATAACAAACATGGTGCAGGAGAGATCAGGGTAGGGGAAGAGTTCATAAGTTTTATTCGGATGTACACATGCCACTAGTTCCTGTAGCTAAAAGAGGCAGTAGGCATAAACCAAGCTATCCCCTGGCATAGAGGGTCATGACTGATTCTCACAGGGGAACTAATCCTTTCTTGCAGTTTTGGACTGTTGATTTATTCACTCACTACCGAAGGGAAACTGGCCAGAGTTCAGTTGTGATAAACAGAAACAAAAGTTGAGATGAAGGTAAATTGTAGCAAAATATCAATAGTACAAATAAGAAAAGTTCCTCACAAAAATGGATCAGCAACTTATTGGCCAATAGCCATTTGAAATAGATGCAAATATCTTGTTTGATATTGTTCTAGAGTCAAAGGTGGAGAAATATTTCATTTCATAGAACTCCTTGGTCAATAAATATATTCTGAAACAAGCTGGGTCAAACAAGCAGAGTCTAATTTCACTCCTATTCTGAGATGATTACTGCAACTTTTGTATTATATATATATAATCAAGAAAAAAAAAAAAAAAAAAAAAAAAAAAAAATGGGGCTGTTGATATGTTAAAGTGGCAACCTAGCAGTCACAGGATCTACAATTGTTTATTCTGCTTACGCTGTCTAGGCAAAATGATACATTCACCGTGTATTAACGGGAGATCATTTCAAATAGAGTTTCGAAATAATATAACATATTTATAATTATTTCTTTCAGATCATACATCAGTCAGTTGGATGGTATTTCAAATCACAGTATGGAAATGTTGAATTTACAAATCAGTTTGGTTTAATTCGACAAGACAGACAGTGAAGAGTTTACTCCCCTAGATTCGGTGAGGATTGTTCTTGTTCCTGTTGATACGGTAGAAAAACAGAGTCAACTCTGGAGTTGGAAAATTAGGTGAGGATTGTTCTAGCCTTCTTTATGAAAGAAGAAAAAAGTCAACTTAAGAGTTTGACAAAAAATAAAAATAAATAAAAGAAATAAAAGAAATAAAAAAATAAAAAGAAAAAGAAGGTTGCTTATCTATAAGTATTTACCTAAAAAAAAAAACTATACGTAAATAACACTCCAATAACAAGATTATCTAAGATATCGAAATTTCAACAGGTTGGGCTAAAAAGATTCACCATCAATGTTCCAGGCCAACTGGTGTGACCAATATTCAGTAACACTGATACAAGATTAGGAAATGTTATAGTAGTCCTGGCTAGAGTTATGAAAGAAAGTTTGAGTATAAACCCAGGCTGGTTTCCCTTGGTAGTGAGAAAATAAATCAATGGTGTGAATCAGAATAAAGAATAACTTCCCAGATAGAATCAAACGACTTACAATACTTCATCTAATAAAATAGATAAGTAGTATTGTTATATATGGACACATAGCGCAGTGGTTACAGCATCAGACAAATTACTGTAAAGTAATCTGATGGTTCTAGGTTCAATCCTAGTGTGAGACAATATAACAATACTACTAACGCTAAGAGGGGAGTACGGTCAATATACCCCCGTCGGTCAAAATAAAGGGTTCGGTTCGTTACTTCCCCAAATCTACCAGATGACACCTGACGAAGGCCGTAGAGTGCAACGGCCGAAACGTTTTATGAAAAACAACTAAGATGAAGAAATAATGAAAAACATATTGCAGAAAAGATCAGGGTAGCGAATAAGTTCAGAAGATTTATTTGGATGCACACTTGCCACTAAGTAAGTATTTTTGGGTCGAGTGAGTTTCTTTTCCAGTAATGACATCATCAAATGTGTTGGCTGCATGATCACAAAACTCGTCATATCTCTTAATACTGGCCCAATTTGCCGCAAAATTGGGTCCATATATTAAAGTTGATATTCATAAGGTTAATAGCAATGCTCTGATATCTGTTTTTATTTACTATTTTCATCATTTTTTTTAAATTAAAGTAAACAACAAAGTGATATTATACTATCATAAAAATAGATATTCATCAAGTATTTTACAAACATGTTGAGATTTTATCAAAAAGCGTTTTTGCAAGTTGTATCCAACCCCTTTACAAATTTAAAAAGGAGCAGCAGACAACCATTTTCCTCACAAATACAAGAAGATTTGGCACATTACACAGCTACATACCTCAATAAATTCATTGGGATATTTTTATAAGTAGGTTTGTTGCACCAAACCATTTTCTTTCACTTCAAAACCTAATTCAGAAGGATTGTGGTGATTGCAAATTTGTTTAGAAATTACACCACATAGCCCCCTATAAATAGTGACTGCTAAGGTCTCACCCCATTTCGATCCTAAAGAGTCCCCGACTATGAAGAGTGGTTTTCACAAATATCTTTCTTTAACCCTTTTTCTGGCACTGACCGTGTGTCCTCCACAATATATCCCTAGAGCCTCAGTGTATCTTAATATGAGAACTCTCACATACAAACACTTGATGAAATATGTATTTTTCTTGTTTGAATAAATAATTTGCTTCCTTTAAAATATGAATCCTGTTGAGTTTCCTTGCAGTAACCATGGGTTACAAATCATGTGATATCGAATTATATGACCATCTCCTGTCTCCATTACCATAGACCTATTCTAACCCAAATGTTAAAACATACGTATTTACCTAAGTGATCAATGATATGACTAATACAGTGTTATTGAAGGCAGGTATAGAAATGTTGTAATGTCTACATTGCAGGGCCAACAAACACTTGATACCCGGCGGCTTACCAACCAACATGTGTATACATTTGTCCTTACAAATCGAAAAATATACGAATTCCATCTGAATTTTTTCTAGATCATCAAAAATATTTTTTCAGAAGGTGTCTAAAATACTAAAAGTTCTAAGCTAAATGGTGTGTCCGGTAGCATAGACAACATAACTACAGAGTGAAAAGGGAAGAAAACCTTGCCACTTAATCATTTTGTTGAGCTGTTAATAGCGGCTAGAGTGATTCAATACATCAGAAAATAAAATCAACTTTTTCCTAATCAATTTATTTTCTAAACTACCTTTAACCATTGGAATTCATTCAAAACTAATCAAGGATTTTGATATTTACATGGGCAGGTTTTATAGTCATAAACACCAAAGGAATTGTTCATTTTTCTTGCCACATGATGTGCCTTGTGTCAGCAATAATGACCTTACAGCAAACTTACTTAATTTCCAGTGTATAAAATAGAGAACCAGTGCTGTTAAGAACAATAATCCAATGAAAACTCCAAGAAAGAAGATAAGTTTGTCTTGCTTTGGTTCCTCGGATCTAGCCGACGTGGTTTTTGGCATACAGCTTTTTGCTGAAAAAGAAAGAAATTTTTACACACTAGAAAGCATAAAAATCTTTGGAAAAAAAAAGAAAAAAAAAGATATGCACAGGGAATATTTAAAAAGAGAAAAAAAAAAAAGAGAAAAAGAAGCTCAAATTAGGTGAGTGATTCCATAAGTGGGCACTACTGCCTCTTGTGGGTACCAGAAGACACAAGAAGGGTGCTGTAAAACAAGGGGTTGTAGGGTGGGGACATTGAAAATTAGGGTACCATGGTGGGGGAGGGGAGAAGTGAAGAACACAAATCAAGGTTTCCTACTTATGTAGGACTACGTTGTAGGACTTAAAAGGAGATTTTCAGGTACTTTTGTACGATCATATTTTGGATTATAAAATAAAAGCATAATTTAATAAAAAAAAAAAATTAAAACTTCATTCCCAATGTATCATTTTTGACTGACTTTACTGGGGGGGGGGGGACCAATGAAATATATATGCCCTAAAAGGGATGCTAGAGGCACTGATGAAATATATATGCCCTAAAAGGAGGCGGAAGGCACTGATGAAATATATATGCCCTAAAAAGGAGGCAGAAGGCACTGATGAAATATATATGCCCTAAAAAGGAGGCAGAAGGCACTGATGAAATATATATGCCCTAAAAAGGAGGCAGAAGGCACTGATGAAATATATATGCTCTAAAAGGAGGTGGTTAGGGGAGAAACTAAAGAACAAAATCAGTCATGAAATAAGGCAAGAGGTAATTTCTAGGTGTTCTCTACAGAAACTTAAAAAATGGGAAACTTTTCCTTTGACGTATCTTTTATGGTTTCATATTGGGAAAGTACATCTTTTGTAATTCCCCAAAAAGTTTTTAGGGTCAAAGGGTTTTTTGGACAATTGAACTTGTTTGTGTTATCAACACAACATTGTGGCTGATCCATTCTACGAGTCTTTTTATTATTTCTATTCTATTTAAAGGCTTTTTATTTTTTCTATTCTATTTAGAGGCTTTTTAATTTTTATATTCTATTTAGAGGCTTTTTGATTTTTATATTCTATTTAGAGGCTTTTTGATTTTTATATTCTATTTAGAGGCTTTTTAATTTTTATATTCTATTTAGAGTCTTTTTATTTTTTCTATTCTATTTAGAGTCTTTTTATTATTTCTATTCTATTTAGAGTTTTTTTATTTTTTTCTATTCTATTTAGAGACTTTTCATTTCTTCTATTCTATTTAGAGGCTTTTCATTTCTTCTATTCTATTTAGAGTCTTTATTTTTTCCATTCTATTTAGAGTCTTTTTATTTTTTTCTATTCTATTTAGAGGCTTTTCATTTCTTCGATTCTATTTAGAGGCTTTTCATTTCTTCTATTCTATTTAGAGGCTTTTCATTTCTTCTATTCTATTTAGAGGCTTTTCATTTCTTCTATTCTATTTAGAGGCTTTTCATTTCTTCTATTCTATTTAGAGGCTTTTCATTTCTTCTATTCTATTTAGAGGCTTTTCATTTCTTCTATTCTATTTAGAGTCTTTTTATTTTTTCTATTCTATTTAGAGTCTTTTTATTATTTCTATTCTATTTAGAGTTTTTTTATTTTTTTCTATTCTATTTAGAGGCTTTTCATTTCTTCTATTCTATTTAGAGGCTTTTCATTTCTTCTATTTAGAGGCTTTTCATTTCTTCTATTCTATTTAGAGTCTTTATTTTTTCTATTCTATTTAGAGTCTTTTTATTTTTTTCTATTCTATTTAGAGGCTTTTCATTTCTTCTATTCTATTTAGAGGCTTTTCATTTCTTCTATTCTATTTAGAGGCTTTTCATTTCTTCTATTCTATTTAGAGGCTTTTCATTTCTTCTATTCTATTTAGAGGCTTTTCATTTCTTCTATTCTATTTAGAGTCTTTATTTTTTCTATTCTATTTAGAGTCTTTTTATTTTTTTCTATTCTATTTAGAGTCTTTTTATTTTTTTCTATTCTATTTAGAGGCTTTTCATTTCTTCTATTCTATTTAGAGGCTTTTCATTTCTTCTATTCTATTTAGAGGCTTTTCATTTCTTCTATTCTATTTAGAGGCTTTTCATTTCTTCTATTCTATTTAGAGGCTTTTCATTTCTTCTATTCTATTTAGAGGCTTTTCATTTCTTCTATTCTATTTAGAGGCTTTTCATTTCTTCTATTCTATTTAGAGGCTTTTCATTTCTTCTATTCTATTTAGAGGCTTTTCATTTCTTCTATTCTATTTAGAGGCTTTTCATTTCTTCTATTCTATTTAGAGGCTTTTCATTTCTTCTATTCTATTTAGAGTCTTTATTTTTTCCATTCTATTTAGAGTCTTTTTATTTTTTTCTATTCTATTTAGAGGCTTTTCATTTCTTCTATTCTATTTAGAGGCTTTTCATTTCTTCTATTCTATTTAGAGGCTTTTCATTTCTTCTATTCTATTTAGAGTCTTTATTTTTTCCATTCTATTTAGAGTCTTTTTATTTTTTTCTATTCTATTTAGAGGCTTTTCATTTCTTCTATTCTATTTAGAGGCTTTTCATTTCTTCTATTCTATTTAGAGGCTTTTCATTTCTTCTATTCTATTTAGAGGCTTTTCATTTCTTCTATTCTATTTAGAGGCTTTTCATTTCTTCTATTCTATTTAGAGGCTTTTCATTTCTTCTATTCTATTTAGAGGCTTTTCATTTCTTCTATTCTATTTAGAGGCTTTTCATTTCTTCTATTCTATTTAGAGGCTTTTCATTTCTTCTATTCTATTTAGAGGCTTTATTTTTTCCATTCTATTTAGAGTCTTTTTATTTTTTTCTATTCTATTTAGAGGCTTTTCATTTCTTCTATTCTATTTAGAGGCTTTTCATTTCTTCTATTCTATTTAGAGGCTTTTCATTTCTTCTATTCTATTTAGAGGCTTTTCATTTCTTCTATTCTATTTAGAGGCTTTATTTTTTCCATTCTATTTAGAGTCTTTTTATTTTTTTCTATTCTATTTAGAGGCTTTTCATTTCTTCTATTCTATTTAGAGGCTTTTCATTTCTTCTATTCTATTTAGAGGCTTTTCATTTCTTCTATTCTATTTAGAGGCTTTTCATTTCTTCTATTCTATTTAGAGGCTTTTCATTTCTTCTATTCTATTTAGAGTCTTTTTATTTTTTTCTATTCTATTTAGAGGCTTTTCATTTCTTCTATTCTATTTAGAGGCTTTTCATTTCTTCTATTCTATTTAGAGGCTTTTCATTTCTTCTATTCTATTTAGAGTCTTTTTATTTTTTCTATTCTATTTAGAGGCTTTTCATTTCTTCTATTCTATTTAGAGTCTTTATTTTTTCTATTCTATTTAGAGTCTTTTTATTTTTTCTATTCTATTTAGAGTCTTTTTATTATTTCTATTCTATTTAGAGTTTTTTTATTTTTTTCTATTCTATTTAGAGGCTTTTCATTTCTTCTATTCTATTTAGAGGCTTTTCATTTCTTCTATTCTATTTAGAGGCTTTTCATTTCTTCTATTCTATTTAGAGGCTTTATTTTTTCCATTCTATTTAGAGTCTTTTTATTTTTTTCTATTCTATTTAGAGGCTTTTCATTTCTTCTATTCTATTTAGAGGCTTTTCATTTCTTCTATTCTATTTAGAGGCTTTTCATTTCTTCTATTCTATTTAGAGTCTTTATTTTTTCCATTCTATTTAGAGTCTTTTTATTTTTTTCTATTCTATTTAGAGGCTTTTCATTTCTTCTATTCTATTTAGAGGCTTTTCATTTCTTCTATTCTATTTAGAGGCTTTTCATTTCTTCTATTCTATTTAGAGGCTTTTCATTTCTTCTATTCTATTTAGAGGCTTTTCATTTCTTCTATTCTATTTAGAGGCTTTTCATTTCTTCTATTCTATTTAGAGGCTTTTCATTTCTTCTATTCTATTTAGAGGCTTTTCATTTCTTCTATTCTATTTAGAGGCTTTTCATTTCTTCTATTCTATTTAGAGGCTTTTCATTTCTTCTATTCTATTTAGAGGCTTTTCATTTCTTCTATTCTATTTAGAGGCTTTTCATTTCTTCTATTCTATTTAGAGGCTTTTCATTTCTTCTATTCTATTTAGAGGCTTTTCATTTCTTCTATTCTATTTAGAGGCTTTTCATTTCTTCTATTCTATTTAGAGTCTTTATTTTTTCCATTCTATTTAGAGTCTTTTTATTTTTTTCTATTCTATTTAGAGGCTTTTCATTTCTTCTATTCTATTTAGAGGCTTTTCATTTCTTCTATTCTATTTAGAGGCTTTTCATTTCTTCTATTCTATTTAGAGTCTTTATTTTTTCCATTCTATTTAGAGTCTTTTTATTTTTTTCTATTCTATTTAGAGGCTTTTCATTTCTTCTATTCTATTTAGAGGCTTTTCATTTCTTCTATTCTATTTAGAGGCTTTTCATTTCTTCTATTCTATTTAGAGGCTTTTCATTTCTTCTATTCTATTTAGAGGCTTTTCATTTCTTCTATTCTATTTAGAGTCTTTTTATTTTTTTCTATTCTATTTAGAGGCTTTTCATTTCTTCTATTCTATTTAGAGGCTTTTCATTTCTTCTATTCTATTTAGAGGCTTTTCATTTCTTCTATTCTATTTAGAGTCTTTTTATTTTTTCTATTCTATTTAGAGGCTTTTCATTTCTTCTATTCTATTTAGAGTCTTTATTTTTTCTATTCTATTTAGAGTCTTTTTATTTTTTCTATTCTATTTAGAGTCTTTTTATTATTTCTATTCTATTTAGAGTTTTTTTATTTTTTTCTATTCTATTTAGAGGCTTTTCATTTCTTCTATTCTATTTAGAGGCTTTTCATTTCTTCTATTCTATTTAGAGGCTTTTCATTTCTTCTATTCTATTTAGAGTCTTTTCATTTCTTCTATTCTATTTAGAGTCTTTATTTTTTCCATTCTATTTAGAGTCTTTTTATTTTTTTCTATTCTATTTAGAGGCTTTTCATTTCTTCTATTCTATTTAGAGGCTTTTCATTTCTTCTATTCTATTTAGAGGCTTTTCATTTCTTCTATTCTATTTAGAGGCTTTTTATTTTTTCTATTCTATTTAGAGGCTTTTTATTTTTTTCTATTCTATTTAGAGGCTTTTTATTTTTTTCTATTCTATTTAGAGGCTTTTCATTTCTTCTATTCTATTTAGAGTCTTTATTTTTTCCATTCTATTTAGAGTCTTTTTATTTTTTTCTATTCTATTTAGAGGCTTTTCATTTCTTCTATTCTATTTAGAGGCTTTTTATTATTTCTATTCTATTTAAAGGCTTTTTATTTTTTCTATTCTATTTAGAGGCTTTTTATTTTTTCTATTCTATTTAGAGTCTTTTTATTTTTTTCTATTCTATTTAGAGTCTTTTTATTTTTTCTATTCTATTTAGAGTCTTTTTATTTTTTTCTATTCTATTTAGAGGCTTTTTATTTTTTTCTATTCTATTTAGAGGCTTTTCATTTCTTCTATTCTATTTAGAGGCTTTTCATTTCTTCTATTCTATTTAGAGGCTTTTTATTTTTTCTATTCTATTTAGAGTCTTTTTATTTTTTTCTATTCTATTTAGAGTCTTTTTATTTTTTCTATTCTATTTAGAGTCTTTTTATTTTTTCTATTCTATTTAGAGTCTTTTTATTTTTTTCTATTCTATTTAGAGTTTTTTTATTTTTTTCTATTCTATTTAGAGGCTTTTCATTTCTTCTATTCTATTTAGAGGCTTTTTATTTTTTCTATTCTATTTAGAGCCTTTTTATTATTTCTATTCTATTTAGAGTCTTTTTATTATTTCTATTCTATTTAGAGTCTTTTTATTATTTCTATTCTATTTAGAGTCTTTTTATTATTTCTATTCTATTTAGAGTCTTTTTATTATTTCTATTCTATTTAGAGTCTTTTTATTTTTTCTATTCTATTTAGAGGCTTTTCATTTCTTCTATTCTATTTAGAGTCTTTTTATTTTTTCTATTCTATTTAGAGTCTTTTTATTATTTCTATTCTATTTAGAGTCTTTTTATTATTTCTATTCTATTTAGAGTCTTTTTATTTTTTCTATTCTATTTAGAGGCTTTTCATTTCTTCTATTCTATTTAGAGTCTTTATTTTTTCCATTCTATTTAGAGGCTTTTATTTTTTCTATTCTATTTAGAGGCTTTTTATTTTTTCTATTCTATTTAGAGTTTTTTTATTTTTTTCTATTCTATTTAGAGGCTTTTCATTTCTTCTATTCTATTTAGAGGCTTTTTATTTTTTCTATTCTATTTAGAGGCTTTTTATTTTTTTCTATTCTATTTAGAGTCTTTTTATTTTTTCTATTCTATTTAGAGTCTTTTTATTATTTCTATTCTATTTAGAGTCTTTTTATTATTTCTATTCTATTTAGAGGCTTTTCATTTCTTCTATTCTATTTAGAGTCTTTTTATTTTTTCTATTCTATTTAGAGTCTTTTTATTATTTCTATTCTATTTAGAGTCTTTTTATTATTTCTATTCTATTTAGAGTCTTTTTATTTTTTCTATTCTATTTAGAGGCTTTTCATTTCTTCTATTCTATTTAGAGTCTTTATTTTTTCCATTCTATTTAGAGGCTTTTATTTTTTCTATTCTATTTAGAGGCTTTTTATTTTTTCTATTCTATTTAGAGGCTTTTAATTTTTTTCTATTCTATTTAGAGTCTTTTTATTTTTTCTATTCTATTTAGAGTCTTTTTATTTTTTCTATTCTATTTAGAGTCTTTTTATTATTTCTATTCTATTTAGAGTCTTTTTATTATTTCTATTCTATTTAGAGTCTTTTTATTATTTCTATTCTATTTAGAGGCTTTTCATTTCTTCTATTCTATTTAGAGTCTTTTTATCTTTTCTATTCTATTTAGAGTCTTTTTATTATTTCTATTCTATTTAGAGTCTTTTTATTATTTCTATTCTATTTAGAGTCTTTTTATTTTTTCTATTCTATTTAGAGGCTTTTCATTTCTTCTATTCTATTTAGAGTCTTTATTTTTTCCATTCTATTTAGAGGCTTTTATTTTTTCTATTCTATTTAGAGGCTTTTTATTTTTTCTATTCTATTTAGAGGCTTTTAATTTTTTTCTATTCTATTTAGAGTCTTTTTATTTTTTCTATTCTATTTAGAGTCTTTTTATTTTTTCTATTCTATTTAGAGTCTTTTTATTATTTCTATTCTATTTAGAGTCTTTTTATTATTTCTATTCTATTTAGAGTCTTTTTATTATTTCTATTCTATTTAGAGGCTTTTCATTTCTTCTATTCTATTTAGAGTCTTTTTATTTTTTCTATTCTATTTAGAGTCTTTTTATTTTTTCTATTCTATTTAGAGTCTTTTTATTATTTCTATTCTATTTAGAGTCTTTTTATTATTTCTATTCTATTTAGAGTCTTTTTATTATTTCTATTCTATTTAGAGTCTTTTTATTTTTTCTATTCTATTTAGAGTCTTTTTATTTTTTCTATTCTATTTAGAGTCTTTTTATTTTTTCTATTCTATTTAGAGTCTTTTTATTTTTTCTATTCTATTTAGAGTTTTTTTATTTTTTTCTATTCTATTTAGAGGCTTTTCATTTCTTCTATTCTATTTAGAGGCTTTTCATTTCTTCTATTCTATTTAGAGTCTTTATTTTTTCCATTCTATTTAGAGGCTTTTCATTTCTTCTATTTTATTTAGAGTCTTTATTTTTTCTATTCTATTTAGAGTCTTTATTTTTTCTATTCTATTTAGAGGCTTTTTATTTTTTCTATTCTATTTAGAGACTTTATTTTTTCTATTCTATTTAGAGGCTTTTCATTCCTTCTATTCTATTTAGAGGCTTTTTATTTTTTTCTATTCTATTTAGAGGCTTCTTATTGCAATATTCAAGTTGTATCAGGATTAATAATGATGACACTTCAGATTAGAAATTCTGATGAGGGCTACTTTCTGTACACTCTTTACAAAAACAAGGATAATTAATACAGTAGATAGAAACAAAGTTTTACACCAACCTGGAACCATATATAATTTCTCAATTATGGAATTTACACATCTCTTACAATTGTTTTCGTGTTTGCATACACATTTTGATGAATCAGAGAAGTACCTATCAAAAACACTGACCTGAAAATGACAAAAAAAAAAAAAAAAAAAAATCAGTCTAATTTTTTCAACAATACCAAGAACCTATGTAGTTATTAACCTATTCAAAAATAACAACTAGAGTTGAAGTAAAAATCCGTGAGCAGCATCGAAAGCCAAGACTATGCTTATTATAAACAAGCATACACAATGTGTGATGATGATAGCCTTTGTAAAATAAACTACACATAGTAAGAAACAGCCCCGAAAATGAAAAAAAAAGCTATATATATATATATATTGCAGGGGAGTCATTTTTTAAATCCCTGAAATGGTTAACAACTGATGATCCGAACAAGAGATATTCACACATAGTATCAAATTCTGCGTAAAACGAAAATCACTGAAAAAAATTCCATAGATTACTATAATAGATATTAGGAAATGATTGACCGAAACGTAAATTTTTGGGAAAAAAAAAAGAGAGAATGAAAAAAAAAGTTTCATGTATCTAATGTTTGAAGCTGTAAAGCTTTCTAAACTATATGTATTGGGTTCAAACACACACTAACTAAAATAACTGAAACCGAAAAAGCTTTCAACAAATTTCTACTTAAAAATGATGCAGACTTAGGGAAGAACACAGAGTATAAGATTTAAAGAAGTTTCCATGAACTGAGGGTCAGAAACAGAACCCCAAGCAAAGTCAGGATATACAGGGAAGGAGAAAGAAAAAAAAAATCAATACTCACCAGAATTTTATAATACCCTTCGCAAATGTTCAACTTGAAATATGCCCTGACTTTATCCACATTAGCCTGGTGAAAAGAGAAAAAGTATTCAACAATCAGATAGGGGACATCGATATAGGGTAAACCATGCTGAGTAACGCTCAAAGGAAAATAGAAGAGGAAAACATGTTAAAAATTTCCAAGGGGGGGACAGAAGAAAGAAATGAAAAAAAAAAAAAAAAAAAAAATGAACAAAAAAAAACAAACAAAAAAACAAAACAAAAACAAACAAAACACTATTTCTATCAATATTCTGACCATCCTCATCTTGGTTGTTTTTCAACCAACGTTTCGGCCGTTGTACTCTAAGGCCTTCATCAGGTATCAGACGATAATAATACTACTAATGCTAAGAAGGGAGTGCGGTCAATATACCCCCGTCGGTTAAAATAAAGGGTTCGGTTTGTTACTTCCCCACACCTACCAGATGAAGGCCGTAGAATACAACGGCCGAAATGTTGTATGAAAAACAACCAAGATGAGGATGGTTGGAATATTAATAGAAATAACAATAATACCTCATCTCAAAAATTCAGAGATATACTAAAAAAAAAAAAAAAAAAAAAAAAAACAACAGTATGCTTGCTTGTGTACATGGATACAAATTCTGAATATTGGAAATATAACTACATTTGTTTGTGGACTACCACAAGAATCACCTTAAAAAGCTTTTTAATCAATCTGTAAAGGGGTCATTGCATTATTGATAAACCATAGAGAAAAACAAATCCATAATCATAAGATTGGGCAAATGATAAAACTTGATGAATGACCGTTTAAGAATGTCAATCGAGAATTTCAATACATTTTTTTTTTAGTTTTGTGACACGTAGAGAAAAACATTAATTATCCAAACTTGGTAGTTTCACTTAAATGTGACCCCGATATTTAACAATGCTGAGGATTTCAAGCATCTGAGGTTACTAACAGAGTCACCATATATTGGAATGCAAATCATTTAAAAAAAATGAATAAATAAAATCACCATCAGAACCATTGTCTACCTCTGCACATTCAAATGTCTGACGGACGATTTGATTACTTACTCGAGTTGGGATGATCTTTTCGACTAATGTGGTGTTGTTTTGATATAATATAAGTATTTTATATTCTTTATAATTGCAGAGGGCAGGCCCTTTGGTCAGGGTGATCATCAGGTTTTTGCCATCATACTGATAATCAAAAGGAGGAGCAAAACTGCTACAATCTGAAATTAGACAAAGTTTTGAATTACCGAAACCTGCTTCTTTAAAGATTATGGGCTCTTATAGCACATTTACTAATTAATGATCACAGAGATCATTGATTTGCCTTCGAATATATTTGAGTATTCAGTACTATTAGTGTTCAATCTTTTATCCAAAATTCTGAAAAACAAATTTCTAAAACTTGAAATTTTTCTCACAAATTCATATTTAGTGTCAAAACTTGATCCACCCTAAAATCACTTTTGACTGAGCTGTGTCCCAGTCTGATGTACCTTTGTTGCTCATTGATATTTTTCATCATTTTGTGACTGAGGACTGAAAATGCACCTCCCCCAATCAACAACAAACAGCAAGAGCTCCAGATACCTCAAAAGGTATCATGAGAAGCAGAACAGTCTCATTCTCCATACATTAGAAACTACAGTTACTTCTGAACCTTGATTGTAGTATCTGCACTGCGTCTTGCTAAAGATTACAACATCAGAACCACCACTGTATATGACTTGAAGGATACAAAGATAAGTTGTTTTTGCATACCTCTTTCAATGGACAACTTCGTCTGATTATTATCTGCCACTTTGAACGTTTTTTGTTCATCTGAGGAGAGGAAGTCATCATTATTTTATTAGGTTTGTGGAGTCAAAGTCAATGAAACCAAGCTGTTACATAAAGTGTGTTAAATCTTCAATATCATGCACTTGCAAAGAGATTCCTCGGAAATCATTTGCACATTATGGCAACAAAAGTTTAAGACTGCATGCATGTTACTGGAAGTTATTTCCTCCCAAGCATAGTGAATATTGTCAGTTACTTTTTCTTTCTTTTGATATATATTTCTTCCAGAAGTCAACTTTAGAGATTGCATCGTCACCTGTACTCGTAATCACCTGTGCAAATGTTCTGCATAGATACGCTTTAAATGATGCAATTTTTCCTTTGGCTGTGATGGTGATGTCATACTTGGCAGTAAGAGGATGGCTTTTTCACTTGGACACAAATGATTGAGTATAGTTCCATAACCAAGGAAATTATCTAAAACTAGTATTTCTTTGAATGCAGTATTATCTTGCCAACAATATTTTTTGACAGCTAGATGAAAATAAGTAGAAAACTAGTCTTCAAAAAGAGGTTAGGCCAACCATTTTTTTTTTTTATTGGCACATCAAAACATGGGAAATGATTGATGATCGTAACTTTTTTGAGTATGTGGATTTACGTGCAGATGAGAGAATCATGTTCAACCTCACATGGAGAGACCACAAGACAGCATAGTACATTAAGGAACCCCCCCCCCCCAAAAAAAACAGGAGTTTGAGACATCATAAAAACTGCTAGGAATCTCAAACAGCAATAGGCTGGTCATGTTGCAAGAATGGCAGACAACTGGTGACCATCATGACTCAAAACATGGATCCGCAGAGATCAAATGCGGAATTGAGGCCAGCAGAATTTGAGATGGTGAGACAAACTGGACTGGTTCAGAAAATATTGGCTCCATTAAGCCCGCAATAGAAGTGTGGCAAATCCTGGGGAAGGTCCATGTCCTATGATGGATGATGAAAGACTGATGATGATGACAACCATTGGTTTTAATTTTAAATTTGCGTTTACTCCCGATAAAAGAGTTGATGGATCCTATATTCTGGTTGAGATCTTTCATTTTTAGAGATCTAACTCTTTGAAGGCATTCTTTTCCAAAATAATCCAGTTCTAGTTTCATCTGCATTTAATATTTATGGTTCAGTACACCACTTCAACTGGAAAAAGTGGTAAGACAAGGTGATATGACACACCTGAGCTCTTCACTGCCTGCCTCGAGATCTTCCGAAAACAAAATGAAGAAATCAGAATAGGCGGTGAATATCTAAAGTAACAGCAGATTTACAGACGACATTGTCATTTTTGTCAAGAACCTTCATGACCTCGAAAAGATGATAAACAAACTGAATGAAAGCAATAAAGTCAGTCTTAAAATGAACATAAAAAACCCCAAATGTCGTTGACAACAAACATGTTGAAGATAAAGACATAGCAATCAAAATTGAAAATGCAGAATAAGGGAAAGTATACCACATCTACCTAGAAAAATGAATCTCAGTGAAATCCCCAAAAGAAGATATGAAGCGGTGAATCACACTAAGTTGGTAAGCTTTCGGTAAAGCAAGCCGGAAAATTCTATTAATCCTAAAAAGAAAGGTATACAACCAATGCATCCTCCTGATAGTCATCTATGGAGCTGAAACATGGAATCTAACCATAAGATTTATCCTCAAACTTAGAACCATGAAACGTGCACATAAGAGAATCATGCTTAACATCACAGAGAGATCACAAGATGGCACCATATATTAGAGGGAAAATAGGAGTCCGAGACATTATAGAATCCATTAGAAAACTCAACTGGCAATGAGATTGTCATATTGCAAGAATGGTTGAACAAAAGATTGCATGATGAACTAGACATTTTCAAAAAGTATTGTCTTTGCAGCACCCACGATAGGGAGGTGTGGTGAATCTTGAGGAAGGTCCATGTCTGACAACTGATATTGATGATATTCCTGTTCAATTATTGTCTTGAAAAGAAAAAAAGTAGGATATTTTGCTACTGCTTATTTATCATCAGTGGATAGTTCTCCACAAATTTATACATTATGAATTCTATCTTTAATTTCAGCCAGCACTTGCATTGAATCTTCCTTTTTACAGCTTGAATAAACTAAAAAAAAAAAAAAAAAAAAAAAAATCCCAGTCAGAAAGTAAAATACAGAGCTAAAGAAAGTAAACCATCAAATATACTTAAGTAGGACAATGAATCTTCATGATCCCCAGAGATCATATGTGAAAGTGTGACCGGCAAATATAAGATTGTGTGACAAACTCAAGTTTATAGAGTATTGGCTCCACAATGTCCACGATATAGAGAGGTTTTGCAAATCTTGGGGGAAGGTCTATATCTAAAAATGAATGCTATAAGGCTGATGACTATAGCTTTTGAAAAAAGTCAATTTAACACCTGTTTATATAAAGAAAATACTATCAGAGCATAAAAGATTTTAATTTCTATGTATAAAAATTTTTTTGTACCAAGTTTTGTGAAAAACTTAAATTTGATTTTGGGCTAGATGAAAACACACAAGATGCTCTAATTTTTAATCTAATGGCAGAAAAATTTGTACTAAAATGAAAATGGTATCATTCAATAATTTGTAGTAAATTCAATTTGTACTAATCAAGGCTTTCTTATACACAACTATGACTTCACTTAGGTTGAGAGATAATGTTTTATTAAGTAAAGTCAACCAAAACTGTTCGCATAGGTTTCTTCAGTTTTCAAGTGGGTCTGTATGTCTGGCTATGTATGTATCATGCGTACAGGCTGCACCAGTGGAGCTAGATGGCTGAAAATTTAAACATTTTCTCCTTAACATGAAAAAGAAAAAAAGAGAAAAAAAAAAAGAAAAAAAGAGAAAAAAGAAAAAAAAAGAAAAAAAGAGAAAAAAGAAAAAGAAAAAAAGAGAAAAAAGAAAAAAAGAGAAAAAAGAAAAAAAGAGAAAAAAGAAAAAAAGAGAAAAAAGAAAAAAAGAGAAAAAAGAAAAAAAGAAAAAAAAAGAAAAAAAGAGAAAAAAGAAAAAAAAAGAAAAAAAAAGAAAAAAAGAGAAAAAAGAAAAAAAAAGAAAAAAAGAAAAAAAAAAGAAAAAAAGAGAAAAAAGAAAAAAGAAAAAAAAAGAAAAAAAAGAAAAGAAAAAAAGAAAAGAAAAGAAAAAAAGAGAAAAAAAAGAAAAAAAAGAAAAAGAAAAAGAAAAAAAAGAAAAAAAAAGAAAAAGAAAAAAAGAAATTTAAAAGAATAAAATTCCTTGGAGGGGATGGGTGGAGGGGGAAGGGGGGGATTTGGCAATGTAAGTTTATGCTCGAGTCCAGCAGCATTCACATGTGTGTTTTTTTTGTTTTTTTTTTTAAACAAAGACATATATATAACTTATCCATTATCACCCCTTCTGGCATTTTTTTTCTAAATTGATCACCCCAACATGGCATACTGCAAAAGACAGTCATGCAATGATTCCTATTGAGTGACAAATATGCATGTTATTGGAAATTATTTCCTCCCAAGCATAGTGTATATTGAATGAAATACTTGTCGAAAGAATAGGAGATCGAATCAAGGATGAGGTTTCTCCATCAGTCAAACAAGGAACCCAATTCATCTCAACAAGTCCGACTGGACAGAAAGGTCCAGGGCAAAATCTGACACTCACACTCTGGATGTTAACCTGGCTCTGTCTTCTCTGACTTCCTGGTCACACATAATATATGTTATCTGTACTGATACATGAGCTTTTTGTTTGTTTAATTGTGCTTTTTCTCCACTAAAAGTACAAGGCTTATCGACCTTATATTCCGGGGGAGAGGTCAACTTACCATAGACTATGTGAGGTTGATCCGAGGTCATTCAAAGTCACCAAAGATCATTTCAAATTTTTGGGCACAATTTAGCATCTATGACTCTGAAATAGGGCACAGAAGTACATCTTTCTACAGCAAAGGTCATATGCTGAGGTCATTTCTAGCCAATTTTTAGAGTTCTGTGCCACAATTTCAAACCAAAGTTGCTGAAATTGAGCATATGGATACATCTAACAAAGAAGGTTGACCTTGGAGGTCATTCGAAGTAATTTCTACTCAATTTTCAATGTTTTTTCAATAATATTGCACCTATGTAACAGAAATTTGGCATAGGGGTAAATCTTTTCCTAATGAAGGATATAGTCAATGTGACAATATAGACAACTGGATCATTTGAGGTCACTTCTAATCAATTTTGCAAGTTGTCGGCCACAATACCGTAGATAAGATGCAGAAATTTTGTATATGGGTACATCTTTATACAACAAAAGCTATGGGCAATGCAAGTTGGATGCTGGAGGTCATTTCTGAAAATTATGCAGAGGCACAAGGATAACCTATCAAGAATGCTGGCCTTCACCCATGGACAGCTCTCAATTGGATGTTCTAGGGTTGGATCCCCAATCAACTTTTTTCATACTGGCATCCAATAAGTGAAACACTTGTGTAGTGTATCCACAAAACCTGTCAAAATCAGCAGAGACATCATTCGTTCTTTTTTGTGCATCAGAACATTTCTTCTATTACAGCTACTTTCCATGTGTAGATAGAGTGACTAATAATTTTTTTTTCTTCATTTGCAGTGTTAAAAAAAGAAATATAGTAAATAATATATTTCTCCAGTAAGATTAAATTTCAAGTTATTTTTCCACCTATACACACAATGATTATCCCTCCTCGTACATATATATATATATATATATATACACACACACACACACATTCACCTAATCATCCATACATATAAATCATGGGAATTCATCACATGCTTTGCTTTCATTGGACCACTTTTAAAGCAAACATTTTACTTACCATGACCCTCTGAGATAAAGCCATGCTGCTGAATATATTTCAGCCCTAATCAGTCAATGTTTGCCTTGATTCAAGACCATTGACAATACCCCTCCCGATTTGCAATGCATTTCTAAAATCAAATCATTAGTAATACTTTCATTATTTACCGAGAACTCTTGCGCAACACACGGATTGAATACCGAAACAAATATCAGATCAAAATCAGGTGGTTGAATCTTCATCAAAGCTGTACACCCACTACAAGAGTGGACTATTAAGAATTTTTCAGGGAGGCTGAAGATCAGAATGTATTCCTAAGTCACCTCGCTCAAGTTGATATTTTTGTACGAGTTTTTCAGCAGAAATTTCGGAAAAGTAAAAGATGATCAAATTTTTGGAATACATATTTGCTATATCTGTTGACATACAAAGTGTACCATGGATATCTTAGTACCAGCTTAATTGAACTACTAGTATTTGTCTTATCACTGCATGCAGTTACTTGATTAAAAGTTTTGATGTACTTATTACCAAAAAGCCGGTGATTAGTATCATCTTATAGCTGTCCAAAACAGTAGGTCTCTGGGGGGCTGAAAATTATTCTATAATAGCAACTTGACTAAAAAAATCAACATGGGATAGGTGGTGCTGACTTTTTAGGTCACTAAAAATTGCCGCTGGTCAATTAGCAGTTAAAATTGCTATTTCTGGTCAAACTGAGAAAAAAAAAAGGAAGAAAAGAAAAAAAAAAGGAAGAAGAAGAGAAGAAAAAAAAAGGAAGAAGAGAAGAAAAAAAAAGGAAGAAGAGAAGAAAAAAAAAGGAAGAAGAGAAGAAAAAAAAAGGAAGAAGAGAAGAAAAAAAAAGGAAGAAGAGAAGAAAAAAAAAGGAAGAGAAGAAAAAAAAAGGAAGAGAAGAAAAAAGGAAGAGAAGAAAGAAGGAAGAGGAGAAAGAAGGAAGAGGAGAAAGAAGGAAGAGGAGAAAGAAGGAAGAGGAGAAAGAAGGAAGAGGAGAAAGAAAGAAAGAAAAAACTAAACAAACAAACAAAAAAAAAACAGAAAAGAAAAAAGAAAAACAGAAGAGAAAAAAAAGAAAAAGGGTACATTTTTTAAGCCCCATAGCATAATCTGGAAGCGTCTTTTATGGACATCTATGTAGATATTTATTTAAAAAAAAAAAAAAAAAAAAAAAAAAAAAATCAATGGAGGTGCCAGTGGCCAAGTGGTTGGACTGATATAATCAGTTGCACTGATGCTCTTGATGCAAGTGACATCTAAGGAAAGTTTTTGAATGAGAAGAATTCACTGCAGTGGTGCACATTCAGGTCATGCAAAGTCATGCCTTGCATGGCCATTGATTATTTTGGAAGTGTCCAAAGCCGGAAAAAAAGATAAATAAATAAAGGATTTCAAAATCTTAGAAAGCATTTATAATTTATACATGGTTATGTGGCATGCAACATGGAAATAATACATGACTCACTGCTTGCTACAAATCAGTTATCTCCCTTAACTTCTGTGATTTACAAGTTGGCTGCTTCAATTTCGTTCTGTAAGTGGGAATGGACACTTTTATTGATACAAGTTGTTTTCTCAAAAGTCTGTGCCAGCAAGAAAGCAATTTATCCAAGTAATTCAATTACCAACTAATCAATAATCATTGAAAATTACAATAATTAAACTGTTTGAGAGGACCAAGGAAAATAATGCTTCCTCTGGTATAAAGAAATGTTTTTTCTCACATCTAGCAAAATATCTCATCTGACTTGGAACTCTCTCTAAACCAATAACAATACTAAAAAAAGCCCTACACAGTGTCGTCATTTCTGTTCCATAAAATATCGCTAAGAGACATGCAGTTTTAGATTTGAATGACCCTATATAGCATTGCCGTTAATACAAGTCAAGGGAGATAATTGATTTGTACTGAGCAGATGTAAATGAAAAAGAAATGAATAGCAGTTAACTCCCCCGATTTTAATCATTTCATAAATATCTGTCGTACTTCCATTTAGTTACAATTAAAAAAAAAAACCCAAAACAACAACAACAAAAAAAAAAAAATGAATAAAAAAAAACAAACTTAATTCACCGTTAAATTTTTTTTTAAAGACAATATGAAGCTGGAGATAACAGAGTTTGAAAATTTGTCTGCATTCACAACCAGATATACTAGCAAAAATTGTGATAGTTAATTCGAGCCCAATTTTTACATACATTTTAAAATTTCACTCAAAATATGCTAATGGGCCAATTTCAATAAAAATTCAGGAATATATACTGTTTTGAATTTATTTTCCAATAATGTATTTATTCACATGCTCTATAGTTGCAGCAGGTCTATATGGCAATAATTATAGAAGATCAAAGCTGATCTCTGAACTCTTGTTACTACCCCTCTTGGTAAATAAATGAATTTTTAGCTATGTCTCTAGCCATAAGTAAGATTTTTGCATAATCTGGTTAATTAATGATTAAATTGATTATTTTCTTCCATTCTATTTTAAAAAGATTCAAAATTGAATTCCTTATTTCTATGGCATTCATTTTAGATATTCAGAAACCAGGGAAAGGCCAGCTAGTTTGTATAATAAATCCTACATACATTATGAGTTGGTCAATCTGATTAGATGATAATTAGGTTTTGTACTTGTTGCTTCATGTACACTATATGTGAGGTCTGCTTTCACATTACTACAGGAGTAAAGTATAAATTCATTAACGGTCTCTGTTCCGTCTCCACAAACAATGGAATGTCCCCTCCCAGGGCACATTCTTGGGTAAAAATCTTGGGTAAAGAGTATGGAGATCCTGGAATGCCCAGTTGTCAGAATCTCCACCTTGTCCCTGCTGATGTAATCCAGAGGGAAACAGAGAGCGACATGTCTGGCATCAGCTTGACTGCGAGAAGGACATCAAATTGAATGTCAAACCATCTTAAGTTTGTTTTAGATGAGAGACACTTCCGTCCCTTCCCCAAGGGCATTAGTGAAAAGTGAACATGAACAGTAACGACCGGAGTTGAAACTCCGGTCGCCAATTCCATTGTTCAAGCTGTAAACGCTGCACCAATAGCACCTTCATAAATTCATAGTAGTTATTGATAACTTACCGTATGTTCCAGGTTTTAAAATTGTGTCAAATTCTATCAGATCAGAAGAGTTATCCAGGCTGGGCAAAGGGTATAATTTTGCTCTCCACGTCTTATCAGCAAAAATAGGCTTGAATGAAAATCCGAAAGAGTACTGAAGAGAATGACGGGGAGGGGAAGGAAGAAAAAAAAAAGAAAAAAAAGAAAAGGAGAATGAATACAGATGCAAAACATGAGGAAATGAACAAAAAACAAAAGCATCACTAATTATCAAGCATACCGATGAGACTTGAAGTCAGCAATATAGTGCTTTTCACACAGAAGTCAAAACACTTAGTAGCGTGATAAATCAACATTTAGTGCTATTTCTAGCCATTTTCTAGCACTTTTTGGTAATTTCTGTTATTTTCCTCAGTCATTTTTAGCCCCCCCCCCAAAAAATGGCCAAATTTTTTTTTTTATAGTACATTTTCTGATGCTTTTTTAAGGTCGTTTAAGAGTGAAAAATTTTTCTCAGTTGGCAACACGGCTCGTATTCCCAGCAAGAACCACTAAATGTGTGAAAACTCAATAAGCACTGCATAATATAGTGCCTGGCCATATTTTGGCAAACTTTGCATTAGACTCAAGTGTGTGCCAATATCAAGTATAATTTTGAATATCTTACGAAAGATACTTTTCAAAAGTTAGTTGAACTGTTGGGATGATATTATACGATCAACTTGACCAACAAAACTTGAAAATGTCGAAAACTTAGAAAAATCTGTTGCCAATGCAAAAAGTTTGGAAAACTAGGGTCTGTAGAATGAATGAACTGAATTTTGATCCCAAATCTTCATTGTATAGTGATCGATTTAAGTGATTAATATCAACCAGTGAATTAAGTGCATTGACAAGGAAAAAAATTGCACCGAAAAGAAAGTAATTATAGTGTAATTTCAAAATCAAATAAAAAAATTAGTTTGTATGCTCTTTGACTAACTGCAGCCACTAAACAGTTCTTGTAATTCACAATGAACTTTCTGTGAAATCCAGGAGATATTTTTAACCATTCTTCTGGTCAAAATTTTATCATGTCAGACACAGTTATTGGTTTTTAAGAAACAGTGGTGAAGCCATTATACTTCCGTCACACATTCCTCCCCCAGGAGCTAAGAACCTCCTGTTTGGGGACCACTGTTCTAGACTCAATATTACTCATTCCTATGGACATTATTTATTGTATCCAGGAAGAATTGTTAAACCCTAGAAATAAGAGAAATCAAGATAGAAAATCTGGAATGTAATGATAAAACGTACAACACCGGAACTGGAATCAGTAATCACATCAGAGTAGTCCAATATGCGACAAATATCAGGCATGCCAGACGGTTTTAGGACAATTTTAAATCCCTTCACATTCTTTATGTCTGTATGAGAAAGAGGAGAAAATCAATATATGACAGAAAATTAAAAGACAGTAAAGGTAGATCCAATTACAGAGAAAGCAGTTTATTATAATCATGGATAAAATTATCAAACGGTTATTGTTATTAAAATCAGTTGGTTCCAAGCATTCTACTTAAAATGAATTGGAAAATTGAATAAATTTTTCCAAAATGTACAGTAGTATATTTCAATGAATTTATAACAAATGTATACCAAGGAAAGCAAATTGTTCCAATTACCATATCCTTTGCTTAATGTTATCTGCCGGTCATTGTATTTTCAATTTTTTCATCAGTGACAATATAACACTGAAGACATAATTAGTCTAATTTACCAAACATACTTTTAGAGAATTGCTATTTTGATAATACAACAAGTCATTGAAAATTCAAGATGGCCATCTTGAAATGATGGCCATCATTTCAAGGTGGTGGTCATGACACCATTCCTGACTCAAAATAAACGATAGCAATAACATCCCACATCCAGGGTTTATTCTATTCAGCACTCCCCTTCACAGTAACCAAGTGCTGGGCAGTCTAAGGCATCTTTTTTGCTTTATCTAACAACCCTTCTAACATATGCAGGAAATATAGTTGGACTAGTTTGTATCTAGGGAAGATCTTATTGAAAATATCAGGCATGTTAAGTTATGGATAATTCTCTATCATCAATAATAATGAACAAAATAATGTTAGGAAGCATCTATGGGACTGTGATCAGACTGTGATACATCTTTTTGTACCCCTCCCCTAGAATATATCCTTTCGCCCCACCCGGGTAAAGTGTTAATGGATGCCCATGCTCCTATAAACTGCATATAACACTGAGCTCGTAATTTTCAAGCCTGGATATTTTATTTTTCTTATTCATTTATGGAATACTGAATGGAAATTTTGTAATAATTTCCATTAGGTTGTGAAATATGAAACTTACACAGTATTAAGAACAAATGTAGAAACATTTATCTCAAGTCCAGTGCACCAACCAACATATCTAGAGAAGATTTCCTGAATTAGTGAGATACTGTGCAAGTTCATATCGTGTAATTCTATGCTATTGACCTTTTAATAGGCTTTTTTAACTGCATTTATGCCATTATTGAACTCATTCATGTGGCATAATTTTCTTTCTCATACAGTATACATCGTAAATGCCATATTTTATCAAACTTGAAGTTAAGGTTAGTTAGATTTGACTTTGTTCTTCTTATCCCTGTAAGAACAATCCTCGTGAGATCTAGTTGGAAAATTTAACATCTCTTCAGGATGACACGCACAGACTCAAGATTCTTGAAAAGGAAAAAATAAGATAAAAAAATAGCCTACTTGCAGTCCACGTAATATCAAGTTTAATCCTCTCATTGAAGGTAATATGGAATTTGGGAGTCATAACTTTAGCTGGAAATTGTCCATTAGCGTTTGGTCTGTAGATATCCAAATTTTGGGGACAATCTGTGAATTATAAAAAGTTTTGAATTCTTTTCATAAAAAATATTTGAAAATCCTCTCTGCTATATGGCTTACTAACCCAACATCATCATCATCATCATCAGTCTTTTAGCGTCCGTCGTTGGACATAGACCTTCCCCAGGATTTGCCACACTTCTCTATCATGGGCGTCACGGAGCCAGTACTTTCTGAACTTGTCTAGCTCATCTCTCCATCTAACATTTTGCCAGCCTCGGTTGCGCATGTGGTCTCGGGGATCCATGTTGTGAGTCGTGATGTCTATCGATTGTCAGCCATTCTTGCAACAAGGCCAGCCCACCGCCATTTGAGATTTTTTATGGATTCTATGATGTCTCTAACTCTTGTCTTTTCCCGGATGTGCTGTGCTGTTTTGTGGTCTCTCCATGTGAGGCCCAGCATTATTCTCTCATGTGCACGTTGCATGGTTCTCAGCTTACGGGTCTGTCTCTTGGTTAAGTTCCATGTTTCAGCTCCATAAGTGACTATTGGAAGGATGCATTGGTTGTACACCCTTCTCTTTAGGATTAATGGGATCTTATTATTTTTGAAGGTTGAGCTAGCTCTGCCAAGGGCTTGCCATCCTAGTGTGATTCTTCGCTTGATTTCTTCTTCTTTTGAGGGTCTCATGGAGATTCGTTGCCCTTGGTAGATGTAGTGGTCTACTTTCTCGAGTTCTGTGTCCTCGATTTCAATCTTAGTGTTTTTATCTCCAATGTGGTTGTTGCACATGATCTAGATGAAATATTGGAGAGTTTACCAATTTTTACCAACAATGAAAGATACTGTCTGCTGATTAGAGAGAGATCATTAACATTCAAAGAGTTTTTTGGGTGATTGTTCTCCTTATTTGTGTAGTAAATAACGTTTTGGCTGATCTATTCTAATCCTTCTTCATAGACATGTTGGAAACTAAGAAAGATCAAAGAAGCAGTACACGTCAAAATGTTGACTGAGTGTATAAGTCAGACGAGTGCAGGGTTCAATCCTATGTGGCTTCAATAACTTAACAGGGACGAAGTAAGGAACTCCAAGCTTATAAAGAGAGGAAAAAAAAGAATATAGAAGATCACAATCCTACATCATAGGTGTGGTTACCATTGGAGAAAAAACAAACTGTTTACTACTATCATATTCGGATAGTACACCTGAAGCAGGCCGTAGAATAGATCTGCGAAAACACTGTAATATCACAAACAGAAGTTCAATTGTCCAAAAACTCCTTGAAAGATAGAGAGAGAGAGAGAGAAAAAATTCCTTATGCAATATTTTTTTAGTGTTTCTCTGAATTTTTGAGATGAGGTATTATTATTATTTCAATCATTATTCGGACTATCCTCATCTTGGTTGTTTTTCATACGTTTCGGCCGTTGTACTCTACTGCCTTCATCAGGTATCATCTGGTAGGTGTGGGGAAGTAACGAACCTAACCCTTTATTTAACCGACGGGGGTATATAGACCACACTCCCCTCTTAGCAGTAGTAGTATTTTTAAATAATTATTGTCTTACACTGTTAGAATATTTTACTTTAAGTATTCTCAATGTGAAAAGGCATGAAACAACACCCAATCTAACAAATGAAGCTCATTAACAACTAACTGAATAAAATTACCAAACTTTTAGATATGATAGGTATAGAAAATTAAATGCTTCCAACTAGAATTGGTTATATCATGACTGTGGTAGATATTTTTCAAGATGGCTGTAATTAGAATTATACAAATTAAAAAAGGAAACAAAATCACTCACAAGCTTGGATTAAAGAAAAAAAAAAAAAAATCTACCACTGAATTTGACCCAGAAGATTCCAAAAATGACCTTATTTCCAAACCACTATGAATAGTAACCTCTAGAGATTACTTCAAGGTCATTAATAACATTTTACAACTTGATATCGACTAAAAGATTTCATGTAATTTGCATTAAGTTTTAAAATAAAGTTTACACAGTACACAAAGCTTACATAGATATATTCCCACAAAATTATAAAAGCTAGCTGCTGGAATAATCTTGCACAGAGGAAAGCAAATTTATTTCCATTCTGGTGGCTATTTCTGCTTCAAACCTTTAAACCAAAGTAGTAACTAGCGAAATGTGCACATCATAGCAATTTCACCTGAAGATGACCATGGTACGATGCCATAATAGCGTTATTTCTACTGGGAAGGCAGATATATCCGCAATGATAATACACGGAATGGGGAAGGAGAAAACATGTTTCCTTGATACGCTGCGAGTACCAGAGATGGCATACGATCGTCCATTATTTGCAAAGGCTGAAGAAATTCAGTAGCACTTCCCAGGGGTGAAAACAAGTAGCCAAAGATGGTGAAGGGCTCTATCCTTTTTTTTTATATGTGAATGTGCTAGGTAGTCTGTATGTATGTATGTGTGTGTGTGTGTGTGTGCAGTTGGTGATTTTTGAGCGCGTGTGTGTGTGGTAGTTCCGAAGTGTGCGTGCTTGTGTGTGTGCTAGGTAGTTTCAGTGTGAGTGAGTGTGTGTGTACGTGAGCTTGGTAGTTTGTGTGTGTGTGTGTGTGTGTGTGCGTGCTTGGTAGTTCGTGTGTGTATGCGTGCGTGTGTGTGTGCACGTGAGTATGCTTTGTAGTTTGTGTGTGTGTGCATGTGTGCTTAAATATTCCATTATGATATAGGTAATATCATTTGTATGACTTCCACTTAGGAAAGAAAACATTTTCTAACTACTGTCTCCAGACATTCTTTTCCACATCTGTATTTTTCATTGTTGAACATTTATTTTATCAGTAAATGAGACAATATTTTCATTAACACCTTGCGAAGATGATACCAATAATCCTAAAAATAATAGTACGCAACCAATGCATCCTCCCGATAGTCACCTATGGAGCTGAAACATGGAACCTAACCAAGAGACAGACCCACAAACTGAGAAGCATGCAACGTGCGCATGAGAGAATCATGCTCAACCTCACATGGAGAGATCACAAGACCGCACAATATATGAGGAAGAAAACGGGAGTCCGAAACATCATAGAAACTATTAAAAAACTCAAATGGCAATGGGCAGGCCATGTTGCAAGAATGAAAGACAACCGATTGACATCATGACCCACAACATGGATCCCCAAAGATCACATGCGAAACCGAAGCCGATAGGATACAAGATGGAGAGATGAACAGGACAAATCCAGAAAATACTGGCTCCACGATGCCCATGATAGAGAAATGTGGCAGATCCTGGGAAAGGTCTATATTCAACGATGAATGATAAAAGACTGATGATAATGAGACTTCTGTACAGGCTATTAAAGAACGGAAATTTATCAAATATTCAAACCTTAAAACCAAAATTCACAAAAGTGTTTTTGATTTACCTCAGGAGAAAAAAAAAAAAAAAAGAAAAAAAAAAGGGAAGTAACCCCTGTCAGAGTTCACATATATGGCACACCTTGGTACGTAAAAGCAAATGCTGTATATCCACAACAATACAAAACTGCTTGAATGAACAAGCTTTTACTGATCAGGTTTTAGTTCAGATGCTGAGGTGCCAAATATATTTTTAAATAAAATTTCCCTAAATCCATAAAGAAGTAAATTTGAAGCCCAAAATAGCCCAAATAAAGATATAAGAGAAAAAAAAAAAAGCAACAGTAAGTAGCCCAAAGTTAAATAGTCATTTATAAAAATGAGAAAAACCAGTATTTTGTTTACATCTATATGTGTAGATTTGTGAATTTTGGAAGGGAGAATTGCATTTTCAACAGTCAAACACTATTTCATAAATCAATTTTTTTTTTCTTACTCTTATGCTGTCAAGGAGAGCTACTTGATGAGATGCTCTGTTCGCACAAAACTGATCAGATGACTCTCGTAAACCTGATGTGGCTCTTTTTCAGCCTTGACCACTTATAATTATGGTAGATGGGTAAGCATTCACCTGAGGGATATGACGTAGGTCCCTACTTGAGAAAACCAAGTTTTGAATTTGAAAGGAATCGGGTTGTGAACAAGTCAGGCAAACATTTTTTGTTCATGCCTATAGAGACGGCAGGCCTGCAAACTGAGAAGTATGCAACGTGCGCATGAGAGAATCATGCTAAACCTTACGTGGAGAGATCACAAGACAGCACAGTATATAAGGAAGAAAACAGGTGTTCGTGGCATCATAGAAACTATTAAAAAACTCAAATGGCAATGGGCAGGTCATGTTGCAAGAATGAAAGACAACCGATGGACATCACGTCTCACAACATGGATCCTCAGAGATCACATAAGAAACCAAGGCTGACAGAACGTAAGATGGAGAGATGAACTTGACAGATTCAGGAAATACTGGCTCTGCGATGCCCATGATAGGGAATTGTGGCGAATCCTGGGGAGGCTCTATGTCCAATGATGGACGTTGAAAAACTGATGATGATGATGATAGAGACGGCACATGAGCAGGAGAATTGCAAAGTGAAAAAAGATGGCAGATCTGTAAATCTGATCCCAAATACAGGAGCATTTCATCACTGGATGTTAGCTGAGCCAGAGCAAGCACACCTTATTCATAAGTTTGAAGAAATAATTTGTGCTTTAAAATGGTAATACCAATTACTAAGATCGCAAAAATTCTTACCAATTCTTACCAAGTGTAGCAGTGAATGGTTTGCATTTGCTGTTTCAGTTCCAAAGCTGGACTTCATTGCACAGAATTATGCACTTGCAGATATAAACTTTAACTTGATCAGACCAGAACTACTTGATATATTTTACATGTTTCACAAAACCTAAGGTGCCCACATACTCTAATTACCTTACAGTGACAGAATGAAAATGTACAACAAATATCCAGAGGAAAGATATAATTATATCATTTGATCCGGCTTTCAACATAGCTTTATCATGTATGGAATGATAATTACTTTAACACTAATAATCAAACGATACCATATGTGACGATTGGTGAAATGTTCCATCAAATTTCTATTGCCTGTTATTTTTCCGTAATCGTGATATAAAACATAAAACTTCACAATTAGAAAGAAATTAAGGGCAAAGTAGCCGCAAGACTGTCACAACTTATTGGAGTCTATAGTAAAAGTGTTGATGACGTACAGAATGACCTCCATTGGTAATGACCTTTGGTGGTCACCTTGTACATGTTGGATTCAGAATGAGATCGTTTTATGAAAAATTCTTGGGGATAAATTAGGGCACAGTTATCAAATTAATTAGGAGGTATTATTTCATATTTCCAAGTATTATAGGATTATTGTGGTGGCCATCTTGGAAAATGGCAGCCATCACAGTTATAACAATTTCATTTGAATCCATTGAAAACATTTCATTCAATTATCTAAGTACCATCCCTGAAAGCTTGGTATACATATATAGTTTTTAAAGGAGGAGTGTACTAAGAGGATATTGACAAGGATTGGAACAGATTACTCAGAGAAAAAAAAAAAAAAAAAAAAACTGTCAGTGGTATTTTTCATTTAGTAATACTTGTAAGCGTTTTAGGTCTCTTTGGAGAAGAAACAAAAAACTGTCTCTCATTGAATGCCATATCGCTGACACCCACTTAGCTAACAGCATTTTTGTCACTCAGCCGTTTTGCAGACAAACTTTTTGAAAAAGTGAAGTTTTATTACTTGGCTTATTTTACCATTTAGAGGTTGAGAACGAAAAGTGAAATTCCTGAAAAATAATTTTGTTTTACATCTTAAATAACATCAAAAGAACAGGATCATAAAGCATTATAAAATTAATTTTCGCAATTGATCAGAGAAATAATCCAGTAGACATTGACACCCATTTAAAAAATGTGATTAAATTGAAAAAAAAAAAAAAAAAAAAAAAAAAAATGGAAAGAGAGATATTGAGGCCAAATTTCAATGAAAGAAACAAAAAACAAATTTTCATTAATCGTTAAGTAGAATATTGCAGTGTTTCAAAGTGAGTTCTTTTTATTTATTTTTATTGTCGATAACGTTCAACATACATAGTACATAGTCATTTGAGAAGTTTGTGAATAAAAGTTATATTCAAGGTGTCGATTTTCTGTTGAAAAAAATCTATCAATCCTGTAAGTTAAAGAAGCACAGATTAATTTAAGCTTATCTGTGAAGGATATTCACATTTTTGTCAGAAACAACGACTTTTTTCTCAAGAGAAACATACATTCTTCAAAGGAAAATTCAGCAAGTTGAAATGTACAAGTATAACTAAGCAAAAATAATCATGCAAGTAAAATATAGTGAACTTAAATGAGATAAATTTAACATGATCTTAATACGTATAATATCCATATATAAGAGGCAGTAATATATATATATATATATATATATTATACATACATACATATATATGTGTGTGTGTGTGTGTATGTGTGTGTAAGACTTTAATGAGTGTAAAGATACTACATATATAAATATAAAATGGTTTTGTTTGTAAAATCCGCAAATACAATGCAGTATATATGTAAGACTCCATGACGCCCATGATAGAGAAGTGTGGCAAATCCTGGGGAAGGTCTATGTCCAACAACGGATGCTAAAAGACTGATGATGATGATGATGATGATGATGATGACGTGCTGTCTCGGCCGCAGTAAGTTAATTGAAAATCTTACTTTGACTAAAAATTTTTTCATCACTTACCTTTCGTTTTTATCAATTTGTAAGGGCCAAGAAACTGCAAAATAAAGATTTTTTTTTTATAGAAGTATTTTGGAATAAAACTAATTACATATAATTATTAGCTGTGAGAAACAATTTACATAAATATGTCAATAAGTCTGTACCTTAATGATGAAAAACATTTCATAATTTTTTTCCTACAATCTCCTCCCTTGTTCAAGCACTTCATTCAGTGATGAATATTAATCATATCCAACATTATACAGTGGCAATTTCAGACCAAAATTTAATCAATAACTACAGGTCATGTGATGGACTAATTGATCTATCCTGGTCTAGACACAACATACAAAATAAGCATTCCAAGAGAAATCATGAAACACAGCCACCAATATATACTAATTTTTATCACATAAATTTAGCATGAATTTAAAAACGAAAACAAACTCTAGACACACGGATGAATACTTATACATAATTGTCCGAAGATGTGAATAACTTAAAACAAGCAAAAGGGTTTAAATCAGTTTGTTGTTCATAGTGGTGATCAATAACAGCAGTTTCAATAACAGTTCCATGCATAATAGATGGGATATGTGTGAAAAGGTGATCTATGTCTTTTGGCGTCAAGTCATGTTAGGGTGATCAACTAAAAAATTGGGATAAAAAAAAAAAAAGGGTGATCAATGAATAAGTTACTTTTCTTGCCTTTTGTCGGGCACTAGAATATAGAAATTTTTAAAAAACAAGGGTGGACGCAAAACTAAGGGACCAATTTAGCATAAACCTACATTGGAAATTGACCCCCTCCTGCACTAAAATCTCATTTTGGAGGGGAATTTACCCCTCTCTCCCTCCAAACAATTATAAAACCAGGGGGAGTGTAAGAGCAAAATTCCAAGTTTCAACTATGAACAATTAGGGCAGGGCCAAATCTGGATACGTAGATAAATATAAATGTCGGAACCAATGAATAATAACCTAAACCCAATATCTAAACTAGTATTGTGGGTAGCGGTTATGAAAAAGTTTAAATTTTTAGAATGTTATATTCTTCATTTTACAAAACTTCTAGTTAGTATATCTCGGAATTTTTGAGATGAGGTATTATTATCATTTCTATTGATATTCAGACCATCCTTATCTTGGTTGTTTTTCATACAACGTTTCGGCCGTTGCACTCTACGGCCTTCAGCAGGTATCATCTGGTAGATTTGGGGAAGTAACGAACCGAACCATTTATTTATCTGACGGGGGTATATTGACCGCACTCCCCTCTTAGCGTTAGTAGTATTGTTATATTGTCTCACGCTAGGATTGAACCTAGAACCATCAGATTACTTTACAGTAATTTGTCTGATGCTGTAACCACTGCACTATGTGTCCATACGTATGAAAAACAACCAAGATGAGGATGGTCTGAATATCAATAGAAATAAAACTTCTAGTGTTGGAAAATTTGCTACAGTTTACAACATTTGACAAAGTGATTTTAAGATCACCAACACACAAAAAACTACAAGAATCAGCTTCATCAAGAAAGCAAATAGATATATGGGTATCTAGAGAAAATCAAGGTAAAAGAAAGTAGTGCATTTAGTGGCAACTCAAAAATGAAATAGACAATTGGATTTCAAGTTCTGATCAAGGTAGATAATTTTCATGTTATATTTTGTTAACAGGCATGAATCCAATCCCTAAGACATTGTCTATATCAAATACAGAAGATCTACATTAGTACAGGTTTTGCCCGCTTTCCCAGAATAGCATAAAGTAAAGAAGCAATTACCATTAATTTACATAGGAAAACTTTTAGCACTCTAAGACCCCTCAAATAAACTGTCTCTTGGCTTTTAATGTTGAAGATGAGTTTGTTTTCTGTTGTGGAAGGCATAAAATATGGCAGTATACTTGACTGCTTAGCCTAATATTCTATGGTTCAACTTTTCTGCAATCATTGCAGTGGTGTCAATTGTTGCAAAAATATCTCAGATTATTTTTCGGGGGCCAGGGAACTCTCAAAAAACAAAAAAACAAAAAAAAAAAACAAAAAAACAAAAACAAAATAAAACGAACAAACTTCCCCACATGGCAATTGCATCATAGCTAATGGAGAATTTCATAAGAAAACTACTTTTGGATAGCAGGGGGTAGGGGGACTTTTATCAAAGTCAATCAGGAATGGCTGCTGTTCTGTCTCTACAGACAATGGAATGTCCCCAAGGGGACATGCCTGGGTGAAGTGTTTGGAGATTCTAGAATGCCGAGATTCAGAATTCCCCTCTTGGCCTGTTGTCTAGAGGATAGCAGAGAGCAACATTTCTGGTATCAGGAGCTTCGAGAAAAAGGATGAATTGGGCGTGAAACCACCTTGAAGGGGCTACAATCCCTGGTATAGAATCGGAGTTGTCCTTCTCGTAGACTAGTGAGCCCAATCTGCCCACTGTTTTACCCATAGCTGTGGGCAGGAGAGATGGATTCATAGCTTTCCCCGAGGGCATTATTGTGAAGTGAACATGATTTGCCAATTCCATTGTCTAAACTGTTAACGACAATGCCAATCAGACTTTAGGGTCATTTACTAATAAAATTATACATCTTGTTTTTAAATTGTCTCAAGGTCAGAGTCGCATTCGATAGAGTTATGTTTATCAAGCTCGGTTTAACACAAAGCCATAATCACTGCCCCAATGAGGATCAAACTCACAATAGTAGTAATGGCTTGCAGGACTAGCGTACTAAGCAATGATCCATGGCAGAGTGACCAAATACCAAGCTTGATCTGGCACTAAACTAGTAGTCACCAACCTGAGTTGGTACTAAAAAAGGGTTAGTACAAACCAATTTTAGGGGTTCATGAAACAAGTGGTTCTGAGGTGCACTGTCTCCACTCTCACCACAATCAGATAATTCGATGAAACAACTGCAAAAGCATCCGTTGAATCTTACTCTATTTGATTGATGTAAGATCGGATTATGAAGGATTTTTATTCTTTTGTGAAATCGTATTTTTTTTAAATAAAGGGAAATGACGAGATGTGTACTTATATATTCTTTCTATTATCAAGTTTTTGGGTTTCTATTTAAGTCACTCAGTAATATTTGGGGTTTGCATCATGGAAAAGGTTGGAGACCACTGTACTAGACCATAATAGTAGAACAAATGAACTAGCTGAGAGAAGAGTTACCTAGCCAACTTCAACTGAATTTGCTTTATACTCCGCTCAAAATATCTTATGGCGGTCAGATATCCATTAGGGGGAAGAGATGCTTTAGCAAATGTATTGACTGGTATATCAGTACCAAAGTTATTTTCTATCCATTGATGTGGGTCAAAATTCAGTTAGATAAACCTGTGTATTTTTGTAGGAAAATGTATTTTTCTAATGTTATTTCGAATGAATAAGACCTTCATTTCTTCTGGAGAATTTTTCATATGAGAAAAGAAAAAGTTAATCTTTCATGTTCTCAGGGGGTGGTTGATTTCCAATGTAAGTATAATACTGGGCACTTGATTGTCAATCTTCATGTATGTACACATGTTTTGACCATCCTCCAAGTTTCTTGACTTTCCATACAAATCACTCTTTTTTAACTCTTTCATGCTGGTGCAAGATTATTGTTGCCATTGCAATTCCGAGAGATATAAAATAATAAAAATTGTGCTCCAAAACTTCCAAGAGGTTGCTGTGGTCGTATTTATTGCAGGTATGCAAGTTTCACTGTCGTGTAGTGAAAATAAATTGAAAATTACTTCGCTGTCATTTCTCTTCAGTCCAAATTTCATGGAGGCTAAGGAGGGAAAACCGTAACTTTCACAGTGTTTTAAAGAGAACAGAAATTGAGAAAAGAAAAAGCATTAACACAATCTAGGGCAGCCACTTTTGGAGTGTTTTTTTTATTTGACCTATTTAGGTAAGTTAGGCAATAGTTTAGCTGCGTAAAATAGTATTTCATTTCACTTCCTGCAAAGCACTTAGTAACTACACTGATATCTAGTAAGCAAGGTAATACTATGATTTAGTATTGAGTGGACAGGGAAAACTGATGTTACTATCACTACCATTATGTAGTTGAGACTTGCAGTAGGTGTTAGTAATTTGTTTTAAATAGTATGTAATATGTTTTTCTTCATTTGGTACCTGCATGGATGATTTGGTACATTTGGTAATAGCCGAGCTACAACCTCAGCGGAGAAATGTTGCCAAATTAGTTGTGACATTTACCAGAGTTGCCAGATAGGAGATCTTTCTGGCCAAAAACACTAAAAGCAAAGTGTCTAACTTATTGTTTATAATACACAGCAATACTGCAGTACCCACCAATTTATTAATACTGCAACAAAATAAATCAATCCTATATTTTAAAGTCCTAAATTAAGGGTCTCCTAACTTCACAGACAATAGCCCACTTCATGCAATACTTGACCCTTCATCAGCCCCCAGGCTTGAACAAGATAATCTTCAGGGGACATGCATTTTTAGACATGGTTTTGCTTTATTTCAGTTTTCAACTGCAACGTAATTCGACAGTTCCAAGAACAGCATAAATTCTATGTTAAGACCAGATTTTAAAAGGTTAACAGTGTTTGTAAGGAATTAAGCAACCCAGGGAGTGGTTAAAGAAAGAGAGTGCTCCCAACAAAGAAAGCTGTTATGGTAATAAGAAGGAGTAATAAGAGAGAGAAAGAAAAAGAAATTTCTTTCTTATGTTACATTCTTTTTTTGAAAATCTATTCTCTAGATAAAATAAAATACAAGAAAGAAAGGGGGGAAAAAAAACAAACAAACTAAACAGTGTTTATAACTAATGTATACACTTCATAACATTCTCTTTTGCTAACGAATTATATTATGTGTCAGATGATATTTAGATTTATTTTAGATGCTGTCGTTGATTATTTTGTGTTCCGGACATTGTAACGGGATTAACTTGAAAGATCAATTGGAAGCAAATAGTCTTATTAGGGAAACAAATGATGATGAAAGGTTGCCTGTCAAAAATTGCTATTACAACATTGTAGGTTTTGAAACACATTGCACCTTTTCTTGTTTCATTAATTAAAAATGGCCACATGAAAAAGTTCATAAATACTTTTCAAAGAGGCCAGATATATCAATATTGGCTGATGGCAACTGTTTCAAATGCTAAACAGATTTTGCCATGGCAACAATGAAGGTACTTTCAGATATTGACAAATTTCAAAGAAGCAGAAGACAAAATTTTGTGCCTTTGGAAAAGGTAAGACTTTGGATTTTGGTCAGTTAATGAAGATTAGAGAAGTGAAAATGCTGAATAAATATGGCCTTATTTTATTTGTATATATATATATATATATATATATATATATATATATATATATATATATATATATATATATTTTTTTCTTTTTCATGATATTGAGTGGATAGTGATTTTGTCTAGAAGTCCAAGTTTCTATTTTGAGTAGGCTCTCTTATTCAACTTGCACAATGTTCGCAAGAACAAATTTATCAAGAAAGGAAAAAAAAAAAAAAAAATAAATAAAAAGAGGTCACAACAAACACCATTAAAAATTTTAAAAGATTTCTAAAATCTGCAAAAAATCTCTGTACTAGATTTTATCCAACAACATGTGACTTGTACTTATTTGCTAGGATGAAAGTTTTATTTCTAATTCATCTCAAATTCCTGTAGAAGATTATAGGTGGGTTATTCTTATTCAAGTATCTGACTACAGTTGTGGATTATCTGAATTTAATGTCTGAACTGATATACACTACAATTGAGAAAGACTGTGTTTATCAGGAAAGTATAATACTGTTCCCCAAGGCGTTTAGTTTCAAAAATGACCATCAATGTCATTTCTCACACTGAAATGATTTCTTGAAGCAGGGATGGGCCTAACCACTTAAAAAATAAAGAGGTGTGAAATAATATTCCAACTACTCATTTTTCATCCATTCAATTTTATTTTTAAATTGTGTTAGAAAATGCAGGTATGCACAGCATGGATTTAGGGCGATCGTCACGATAGATCCTTATGGAATAACAAACTTTTTTGCGGACAGAAAAACTCAAGTGGTATCTGTTGCTGGTGAACAAACTGCATGGTTTCAAACTTACATCTGTGAAGATGGGTACTTCAGAAAATGATAAGTGTTTTTGCTGACCCACAAATCTTTTTGGACAAAACGATTGTCCCAAGTGGTGATTGACACTGGAAACAACATTTGTTTACTTTCATGGCTTAATTAACTTAGGCACATGATGTATGTTATCTAGATTCTAATCAAGGTTTTTTTCCCCCATAAAAGGCCGTTGACAGCCTGGGGTCAACAGAGTGTGCCAAGAAGTGAGCCAGTACTTGTTACTTTCACCAGGAGAGGAAAGGTCGTCCAATTTCTTTTGCACTCCAGCCATCTTTCCCCGTCCTCATATTGTACCTTGCATCTACAATGTTGTATTCCCTGACATCATTCATAAGCCGCGGAACCTCTTATTAGAGAAAAGGAGAAATAAAAAATAAAAAAGACACTAAACTGTAACTATAACATTTTCTTTTTTGTCTCAGGTACTTTCTGCCTTTACTACGGACATACAAGTCACGGGTCCTACCTTTTACTCACCCGCACTGTTTCCCTCGGAAGCTCATAACACAATAATGGATAGAGTCTTTTAACGTGGGATATTCGAGTGAAAAAAAAAAAAAAAATGTTATCAAAAAAGCTCAAATGAAATGAATTGATCTTGGAGGTTAAAAATTTGAATTGGCAAGAAAATTTGGTGAAGTAAGTATTTTTCTTTGAAAAAGACTTTAAGAAAAAGATCAAACAGTGAAACACAGAAATTCATTAAGCATTCATTTGCATCGATGAAGGAAACAAATCAAATAGAATGGAGGACATTGACATCCTCGTGAACATGAAATCATACTGTTAACATTGGAGAAAAGAGTCGCAGAAAGTCAAGTCAGCATTTTTCTCTCTCTCAAAAAAGATGGAGGTTATCAAAGGATTCATTGCATCAAATCAGATGATAGGAAATAAGTTTGATTCCAAATTCAACTCAAACTCCAATAGAGAATTATCGGTGGGTTATGCTCATCAAAGTATCTGACTCCAATTTTGGATTAACAGAATGTAATGTTTGAACTAATGTCCACTACAGTTAAGGAAGGTTTTGTTTATCTGGTGTACATAATACTGTTCCCTAAATTGTGCAGCCAACTGAGTGAGCATTGACTGTAGATAGGAGTAAGGTACTGGTATCTGTGTTCGTAATGACAATAGTATGTACGGATACAAATGAAAGAAAGGCGAAGGGAGAGGAGTGAAAAAATAGATACAACTAGGCTGAAAAGAGGAAATTGACGAAAAAGCATGAATAAAATGAAAAGAGTCTTCTGAAACAATTACAAAATATACATTCATTCACTGAGATATAATAGTTCAATAAATTTGTCAAAATGCTTTTGAAGGTGGTTAATTAAGAGGGGTTTGAGTGGTAAAAGTTATTGGGAAGTTCTAAATGTCTATTTCGCGTACACGGATTAATGGGGGAGTCTGTAGGAATAGTTGCCCCTCGCTGGAGAAATGAGTCTGGAGGTATGCATGCACAATTCTGTGCTTGCCCATAAATGTGTATGTTGAGACAGCCATTGTCTTGGTCAAGGGACACACGTAGTGGAAAAGTTTAGGTTTGTCTATTGAATCATTGTTAGCGTTGGCTATTTATAATAGGCAATAATCTCCAGTGAACCAGTTTTTCTATTGGTCAATAGTGACAATATCTACAACTAAGTAAGCATGTTTGATTTATGTATCAGCTTTCGGAAGGTCTTGCACAAATCTAACTTCCTATTGTCTCCAGTATGGAAGCCCATAACTGATATAATTGTTCATAGGGAATTCTAGATTCTTTTTATTGACAAATACCTACAAGTTCCTACACCCCTCATAAACAAAATATTAAATTTGATGCTGCCAGAAGAGAATGGCCATTTTGATTAGCTAAATGTGGCTAAATTTGTCAACTACTGGCTTAAAAAAAAAAAAAAAAAAAAAAAAAAAAAAAAAATGGCAAGATATTTCCAGGTTACTGTATTCGCTCCAAAAACTCAAATGCTCTAAAAATGATGAAGAACTACTTTGAGGCAAATTGTAAGGAAGGTGGTCTTGATTATAAAGTTGCACATTCATGCACACTTGATGTTAAAAACGGTGCACAAATAGAAAGATTAGAGAATTTATGAAAGAAAAGCAAGCAAAAACACAATTAGAAAATCTAGTTAATTTTACAGATTCAAAATGGCTGTTCTCTTCTGACAACATTGGAAAAAATATCCAGCCACTTTCAGCAATTCTTAGCCACCAATGACGGCAACTACTTTTTGATATCTGTGGCAGCCAATTTACATTTGTGCATGGAAGTTTTAGTGGGCTCTGATATCTTTGGAAAAATTCCAGTTTTGAAGACGAAAATTTTCAGGTTTTAGAGATTTATCATATATATATATATATATATATATAACACACAATACATTTGATACAGATCAGGTTAGTAATATAGCATAATATAAAGCAGCATCTGATGCGTGATGGATTTATTTTATGGAGTGCTTGATACATTCAACTTTATACTATGAAAGTCAAGTTGTTTTAAAGTGCAGCTTCACCTGAGGAGGTCCGGAGAGGGCAGAAACATGAACTAGTTTGTGTAGCGAATCCACATTCTATAATATATATATATAGATATATAGATATATAGATATATAGATAGATAGATAGATAGATAGATAGATAGATAGATAGATAGATAGATAGATAGATAGATATAGAGAGAGAGGGGGGTATTTTAATATAACCATAATGTCAAATGGACCTTTACTTTTAATAAGACCATTTGTCATCTGAAACGATGACTTTATAGTATTTAAAGGGGAAATAATATCGACCGAATTTCTCATGACTATCCTTTTTTATGCACTGAATTTAATACAAATGAAAATATGCAAAAAAGGCAAAGTAGATTTGTGGGATAATAGGCCAAGTAAACTAGCCTAATTTGAGGCCAGTATTGAAAATAATTGAAATTTTTTTGCAGAATGCATTCCTATAAAGTTTCCAAAACACCATACTAAACACCCCAAGAATTTTTGGCTGAAAATCTTCTGTAGCAGCCATTTTTTCGCAAGTTGTTTGGGGCCTGGAAACCCTGCGTTAGTACAGATGACATATTGTTGAGAAGAAAATTTTGTCAGCTTTTCAACAATGTATCTTGTTAGTTTGTATCTCTTGTGCCAAAAAGTTATAGCCAAAAACGTGAAGGTTGGTATTCCAGCATACATTATTAATAGTCCATCGGGAAGTGGGCGTAATTTTTTTGGAAGTAATATCTTGGGTGGCAAGTCAAATAGATGGCATTGTAGTGTAGACTACACCAAGTTACTATTGCAACTGGTAAAAATAACTCACACTACGAGCTCACTACGAATATTTCAACTAAATATGTACTATTCAAGTAATTTGATTAAGTATTTATTTTTATAAATTCAAATGAATAAACGTTTTTTTTTGTGATTTTATTTCGTACCATATCACTGAAAGAATTAGCAATAAATATTATTTAGAAATTTAAACAGAATATATTATATTTATATGAAATAAATAATATATTAGATCATTTTATACAACTATAAAAGTAATATCTGTTAATTATATCTTTGAAATGGCCTCAAAAGTACTACGAAGTCTCGAAAAACTAGTATTTTTTTTTTTAAGTAAAAAAGTCTAATTACGTCTTCCTTTTTCAAATTTTGCCACGATACAGTAAAATGAATAAAAGGTTTTGATTTCACCTTTTCGTAACTATTGTAACGTTTGATAATACTTTAAAATGAAGAATTATACCACACTAGACATTACATATGACGCAAAAAATAGAAAAAAATCTTTTCATCCATTTAATTTTTAATAAATCCATAAAGTGCAATCGAATCATAATTAAATGGCGAATTGAAACGATTAACAAAAAGTTAAACCAAATTTTACATTCTAAAATAATATTAGTCACACCAGGTTCGGAGACTATAAACTAAACGTTAAAACAATTTATCCATCCTTTGAAAAATCGAGATTCTTGACAATTTAAACAAAGAAAAATTGCTGAAAACGAAACCCATTTTATCCCAATTGTATTTTGTCACTAAAAAACAATGTTATGAAAATGGAGAGAGATCAACTGATTTTGAGCACCAGTCTAAAAAGTATCCATCAATAAATCAATAAATTAAAAATATGAATTATGAAAAGTCTGAAAAAGGATTATAAAAAAAGAGGGAAAAAATGATATCTGCCAAGTTTTCAAGTAAAGGAAAAAAAAATCAACTTCTTGTACGTCTAAAAGTTGATTGTAAACACAGCTCACTTTTATTTAGTCTAAGCCATACATGCGTTTTGAAAAAGGATTATTAGAAGGTATAATCAAACAACAAAAATAGAAATTAAATCCTTTCAAATCATTCTAATTTTCAAAATAATTTCTACGATTTCATAATGGTAGTGAAATCTGATGCACACCTTTTAACTAAAAAAATATCTTCAAGAGACTGTCTTGAAGCGGGTCCCTAAGTTCATATAAAGATTTTAATTGCAATTTTCCCCCCTAAAATATTACTCATGGCATTACTTGAATTAGATATAAGAACAAATTCGGTTCCAATATTTATACTACAGTGTTGATATTCTGGACTGATGCCTTTTAACCGAACGAGATTGTAAAGAGCAATAGCCCGAACTACATCGTTGTCCTAATGACTGAAGCATCAATTAGAGTGTAATTAGATAAGGCCTTGTATTATACTGTCTACTGGATTTAAGCTTCTGAACTCCACAAACCAAGTTTTCTTTCTAAATTTTTAATTAATCTTTTTTAATTAACATCATTATTTGCAGAAAACGTTACGTTCAAACTCTGAATCGAAGAAACTAATCTATTTTAGTCACTATACAAAAAAAAAAAAAATCAGTAATTATTATCACTATTATTTGAAAGCAAAGCCGAACGGCTTAACATTGAGATCATTTGAGGGAGCTGATTCTTCTTAGAAGAAATAAGAGAATCCATGAAAGAAAAACAGAACATCCAAGTATTTATAAAAGATCGAAGCTTCAAAATTAATTACTTCCGAATTATCGAATAACGACTTTCCGAAAACTCCTAGACTGCCCAGAAATGTGCTACAATATTAAGGAAAAATAAATCGATGCAATCATTCAGTGGTCGGTACAAAGGCATTTAATCAAAAGGACAGCAGTGTAGTACGGATTACTGCAAGTTAAAATCACGTTCGGGCGAAAGGCATCAGTCAAAAGGATAACAGTAATTACGGATATTTTAACTGAAATTGTACTATTCAAATAATTCAATTTTTATGAATTAAAATGGACAAACGTCCCATTGTTAATTTCATAACCCAGATTTGTGCACAATTCAAGTACAATTTATTTTGTAAATTCGTAAGCATAAAAAGGTATTTGGGTTGTTGACGGTTGTCCGGACAAATTTCATCAGGACAGAGTTTGGGGGTCGTTGATCAGGACTCAAAGGGGGTTCACTCTTTTATGGACTTCGAAAAAAATGAGTTGAAAAATTTGTAGTAAATTTAAACAATAAAACTTTCATAGTGATTTTATATATTTTTTCATTTTTTTTTCCGCACTGTATGTCACTAGAAGACTCGAATTATTAATTATTTATATTTTTCAAACCATTCTTTTGTAATGAGAAATATAGATACTTCAATCGTAAAAAAATCCCATATTAATGTGGTATTTTTTGTTTTGAAGTCGCTCTAAGATCGAAAAAGTATATTTTCTGACGACTATCCTGCTTAATTATACATAAAAAAAACAAAACAAAATAAGCGACTTGAAAGTAAAAAATACCATAATACCAAAATTCCAAATAACATAATCGTAAAAAACAAAAACAATGTCCAAACTTATTGCATTATAAAAGTAAGATTGAAAAAAAAAAAAAAAAAAAAAAAAAAATCAAGCCTACTAATTATTGTAGCCTTCCTCTGACATATGGTACGGGGTGAAAATAAATACTATCACGATAAAAAAAAAAATTGAACTCATTTACTTTGTCATAAATCAAAATTAGCGCTAAAAAAGTTCATTTTTCAATTATAACATCAAACATGTTCTGAAGATGTTAATGCGAGAATGAAATTAAAAGAAATAGTTAATCCCTTCAAATTTACAAAACAAATTCTATTTAAAGACACGATCATATCTTGATTAAAAATTGTGCCCCAATCCAGGGTCGGGTACGAGATAAATAATAAGTTAATACATATGAATTTACAAAAATAATGATTAGATCACTCAAACGGTACAAATTAAGTTGAGATATTCATAACTACTGTTTTTTGACAGATGCCTTTCGTCCGAACGTGAGAGTAACTTGCAGTAATCCGTACTGCACAGCTGGCTTTTTGCCTCTTAACTTGATACCTGGATTCGCTCGTTAAACGACAAAATTGCTATCGTCATATGAATTCATCTCTACATAATAGAGTAGAAAGCACTAATAAACAATAACACAGTTTTTAGTTATCCGTCTTCAACATACATTAATTCAACTAAATACTTAAACGGGTTAAGTTGGCACACTACAAGGAAGAGAGTTGACACTCCAATAAGTAGTTGCTACAAGATCTGTTGCAGGAGGGGAACGCAAGTATGTGTTTTTGTTAGTGGTCGCACTCACCATCTAGTTCAGTCAGTTACTAGATTGAATTTTTAAAAGAAACCCAACAGGTTTTATACTGACAGGAAAAAAAAAAGTTATGTCGTAACATAGTAGGGAAAAAACCAAGTAAAAAAAAAGAGTTTTAGTACAAACACATAGTTAAATAAATCATGTTAATCACTCACCCGCATTAGTCCATCTGAACGACTCGCCAGGAAAATAGTAAAAACAGACAAAATAGTCGAATACATGAAATAATTCATGTCTCTTACTTGTGACTGTCGTATGTCCTGCTAATATTTTCATCAAGTAGGTAGCTATTTACTGCGAGGAAAGATTGTGACACGTACGAGTTTAAATTTCATTAAAAAGTGAAGGGAGTTTTGTGTGAACTTATATAAAAAAAAAAAACAGAATAAGGAAAGTAAACAAACTATAATTCACAACAAACAACCAACACGTAAAAATGAATATTTAATAATAGTCGACTCCGTCTATATTTATTTGAACTATGGAATAGGCCACGTGATATAATATCCGGGTTTGGGGATTGAAGACAAGGCACTTGTTTGTAGTTAGATGTCCGGATCATCATCATCATCATCATCACGGCTACCAGCCTCTTAGCGTCCGCCATTGGACACAGACCTTCCCCAATATTCGCCAGACCCCTCTATCATGGGCATCGTGGAGCTAGTACTTCCTGAATGAATTTATCTAGCTCGTCACGCCGTCTTACTTTCTGTTGGACCCAGTATCAAAAATGATCTCTGGGGATCCACGTTGTGAGTCTTGACGTCCAGCGGTATCTGCCATTCTGGTGACATGTCCAGCCCTTTACCATTTTGGTTTTTATAACAGTTTCTATGATGTCTCAGACCCCTATCTTTTCTCTGATACACTGATCTGTCTTATGATCTCTCCATGTGAGACTGAGCATGATTCTCCCATGTGCGCATCGCATGGTTCTCAGTCTGAGGGTCAATCTTTCGGTTAGGTTCCATGTTTCTGCTCCATAGGTGACTATCAGAGAAGGGTATACAACCAATGTATACCCTTCTCTTTAGGTTTTGTGGGATTTTCTTGTTCTTTAAAGTCGAGCTTGCTCTACCGGAAGCTTGTCAACCTAGCATGATTCTTCGCTTTATTTCTTCTTTCGATGACTTCATGGAGACTCCCTGTGTTAGGTAGATGTAGTGGTCTACTCTCTCCAGCCCTGCGTCTTCGATTTTGATTTTTGTGTCTTTGTTCCCCCCATGTTTGTTGTACATGATCTTTGTTTTGCTGAACTTCATGTGGTCACATACTTTCTTGCTTGTTTCTTTGCTTCCTTAGGTCAGCTTGGTGATGTGCCAAACCCGTGGTTGATGAGACGAATCCAGGTCAGAAGGCATCAAGACAGGAGGCAGCAGACAAAAGTACAACAGTGTAGTACGAACTACTGCAAGTTACAATCGGGTTCGGTCAAAAAGAATCAGTCCAGAATGTCAACACGGTAGTATGAATAAATGGAATTGTACAAATCTTTAATTTAGAAGATATAAGAGATACTTTTAAATGAAATGAGTGATATTTTAGAAAAATTTTTAACCACTACCAGAATAAATAACACCTGTTAATCTTTGCTTTTCACCATCATCATCATCATCACCATCATTACCATCATCATCAGTCTTTTAGCGTCCGTCGTTGGACATAGACCTTCCCCAGGATTTGCCACACTTCCCTATCATGGGCGTCACAGAGCCAGTACTTCCTGAACTTGTCTAGCTCGTCTCTCCATCTAACATTTTGCCGGCCTCGGTTGCGTATGTGGTCTCGGGGGATCCATGTTGTGAGTCGTGATATCCATCGTTTGTCTGCCATTCTTGCAACGTTGCTAGCCCACCACCATTTGAGATTTTTAATGGATTCTATGATGTCCCTAACTCTTGTCTTTTCTCGGATGCACTGTGCTGTTTTGTGGTCTCTCCATGTGAGGCCCAGCATTATTCTTTCATGTGCACGTTGCATGGTTCTCAATTTACGGGTCTATCTCTTGGTCAAGTTCCATGCTTCAGCCCCAATCTAAGTAAATTCTTGCTGGGAGACAGACATGAAATATTTAGCAACGAAAGATGAAAAATTCAATCTTTGCTTTTAAGTGGCCCCAAAGTCATGCAAAGTCCCCAGAAAGAATATTCATTGATTTGTATGACTTTAATCGAAAACTATACTTTTAAAACTTTGTAATATTTTAGGGGTCACTTCAAAGCAAAGATTAACAAATATTACTTCAATAGTTCTAAAAATACTAAATACTCATTTCATATAAAAGTATTACTTATCATTTCAATTAAAAAAATATCATTATTAATTCTTCCTATGACGTATGGTACGAAACGGAAAATAAAATCACAATTAAACGTTTATTCATCTGAATTTACAAAAAAATGATAACTTGAAAAATACAAATCCAGTTGAAATATTCCTAACTAGTGGATGTTGTCCTTTTGACCGAATGCGATTGTAACTAGCAATACTTCGTGGTACATTGTCGCCCTTTTGACCAGCCAGTGGTCAACGCCGTAGGCATAAAATTTAATTGTGATTTGCATTAGCGATTCATTATATACCCCTCCACCATATATACCCCCCCCACCATATAAATTTCTTTACATAATTTTTCTCTCCCGGCTTGGTTTAAATTACCTAAAATCCCGTCTTTCATTTTTCGTTCTATCTTTACGTCGGTCTGATTAACGCCAACAGACAATCGTGGTCCCGTAGGCATCACCTCTAGTTTTGTGGCCCCATAGATATTAACTCTAGTTAATCCTTTAATCCGACAAAGGCCTTTAAAGAACAAATGAGGAGAAAAATGATTTTTAGGTGTATAGTGAACTGCTATTTCGATTCACTATTTTGGCGATAGCCACTGGTTACATCTGAATTGTTTTTTTTTCTGGTGAATTTGTACCTCTGCAAAATTTGATGCCTAAAAAATTGTGAAGTGTAATGCATATTTCATTTGTCAGCTAACAATTCTCTCTTTACATCATCATTATCATCATCATCAGTCTCTTAACGTCCATCGTTGGACATAGACCTTCCCCAGGATTCGCTACACTTCTCTATCGTGGGCGTCGCGGAGCCAATACTTTCTGAATTTGTCTTGCTTGTCTCTCCCTCTATCATTCTGTGGATGTGATCTCTGGGGTCCATGTTGTCAGTCGTGATTTCCATTGGTCGTCTGCCATTCTTGCAACATGACCAGCCCATTGCCATTCAAGTTTTTTTAATGGAGTCTATGATGTCTCAGACTCCCGTTTTTTCCCGGATATATTGTGCTGTCTTGTGATCTCTCCAAATGAGGTTAAGCGTAATTCTTTAACGTGCACGTTGCATGGTTCTCAGTTTGTTGGTCTGTCTCTTAGTTAGATTCCATGTTTCAGCTCCATAAGTGACTATCGAGAGGATGCATTGGATGTAGTCTTCTTTTTAGGATTAATGGGATCCTCTAGTTTTTGAAGGTTAAACTTGTTCTGCCAAAGGCTTTATTTACCAAAATGCACCCTTAGAAGACCAAATCGAAGGGAATTGGAGTGAGAAAATAATGTAGTTATAGTTATAACAATATTTCAAATTGTTAACGACCGGCTTTGAAAATTAGCATTTGAGATCCTGCTCCTAACTTGGCTTGAACTAAAGAGGGAATGCCAGATATCTGACTTTTGAGAATACTGCCCTCCTCCTCCAACCCAATTCCGTTAGTACCTCATCATCATCATCAGTCTTTTCCGTCGTTGAACGTAGACCTTCCCCAGGATTCGCCACACTTCTCTATCGTGGACATCGCAGAGCTAATGTTTTCTGAACCAGTCCAGTTCATCTCGCCATCTTGTATTCTACCGGCCTCGATTTTGCATCAGATCATTCGGGATCTTTATTGTGAGTCGTGATGTCCATGGGTCGTCTGCCATTCTTCCAACATGTCCGGTTCATTGCCATTTGAGTTTCCTAATGGTTCCTATGATGTCTCGGACTCCTGTTTTTCTTCTTCTCTTGAGGATTTCACGGAGATTTGTTGTCGTAGGTAGATGTAGTGGTCAACTTTCTTGCTGAGTTGGAGGTCCTAGAGGTTCTCTGCAAAAAGGACGATGTCGTCTGCAAATCTGGGGTTAGTGGGATATTCCAAATTACCTCAGGTATACTTGAGACAGTGGGAACTGAAAACTACGTTAGCGATGAAAATTTTTTATTTTTGGTAGTTTGCTGTTGTCAACACCGTTGATGGTTCGCAGTGCACGAGAGACGTTATCGATGTCAAGTTGTTGTCAACATATGTAGAAGGAGGGAGTCGGTCTTTCTAAATCTTCTTTTTGGGGAGAAATGGCTACCCTAGCTCGAACATTGACATCGGTGGGTAGTACGTAATTTCTAAACCGATCGAACAGAACAGAAAAAATAAATACGAGTGATTTTCACTCGTTACAGTATGTTTTAATAGTTTAAAAAAAGTTACTACACAATTACAATGCGGAACTAGACCCTGGTTTTTTACCATTATGAAATCATCAGAGAATCTCTCTGTTCTGATCGCACATTCTTTTAAATTCTATAAAATTCTAACACTTCCTTTAGGGACCTCGTAATTTTAAAATTAAAGCCTCATAATTTAAAAGAAGGCGTAGAGTTGTCTCTGGTGAGGAATCGTAACTTTACATTTCATTTCAAAGTAAGAAACTTTTATTGATGTACAGAGCCAGAGCTTGAGATATTCAGAAGCCCTAAGCGCTCAAAAGATCATGGTCCACCCATGGTGGTTCCCAGCCGCACAGGGGGGGGGGGGGGCATGAATCCTAACAACAATGTTATTACTGGGGTCCGTGGAAAATTGACACCTAAGAAAACCCCTCAAACTTGTATAAAAGATGAGTTTATTGTGAAAATGTTTGTGCCATTAGTAAGAGAAAAGATCGGAGAAAGATCGGCATTCTTTCGTAGATAGTCACCAACTTTTGAAGACAACTATGGAAGGTTGGAATTGACTAAGATTTCTATGTTTTGCCATGTCTAAATCTATAAGGACTGAATAAAATAATACTGACTGGATTTCACCATTTTAACATTTATTTATACATATTTGATTTTCAAAGGATATTAGATTATTAAGATAAATTAGGTATTAGGGACGGGATTGAATTAAATAACATCTCAGAGACAGGAACAACATTCAATATATTTATTTATATCCATTTATCTATTTACAATTAAATGAATAAATCAAAAGGAATTATATTAAAAAAAGTAGTAGTTGTGTAAAATAAATGGTTTTATCATTGTTAGGCTACAGGTGATGTACCAATGTATCTACTAACTTATCATGTGAATCATGATATCACAGGTAGGATTTATTGGTAAAATACTTCAAAACTTTCATTCACTCTAATGATTGGTAATCGCAAAACTTTTAGAAATACTAAGAAGGAAATAAAATGATAACCACACTTGTATTTTAGCATTGATTACACTTGAAGCCAGGACATGGAGGAGGGCAAAGTTTCAGTGGTTCTCATGTCTTGCCACTGACTTTACCTCTCCTCTAGTTCACCTGTAAGCTTCAGTCATTTTCCGCAATGATATACAAGATATTTCTAGTGGAAGGAAAAGAAATTGATGATTTTGCATCGGATTTTGCTGTTGTTTTTCTTTTCTTTCTAATCTAAAATTTATTTTTGCAAGTTTCCGCTCTTAGTCTGTATATTGTGTATTGAAAAAGAAGAAAAAAGGATTGTCAATGGTCAGGAATTAATGAAAGTTACTGACAAAATAAGGCTATTATATGTATAATATAATTACATTGCTAATGATTTTACAACAGTAATTCATAGAAAATCAGGAAGAAAGGTATTATCAATGGTCAGGAATTAATGAAAGTTGCTGACAGAATAGGGCTATTATATGTCACAAATACATTGCTAATAATTTTACGGTAGAATTGCATAGCAAAGCAATGATTAAGGTATTTTCAATGGTCAAGAATTAATAAAAGTGTTACTGACAGAATAGGGCTGTTATGTGTATAACATGAATACATTACTAATGATTTTATAATAGAAATGCATAGAATATCAATGAGAAGGGTATTGTCAATGGTCAGGTTCAGTTTATTGACTGAGAGAAATACAAAGGGAACTGAAGAGAGACTTTCACTGTGGGATAGAAAAAGAGAGACATAGAGAAAGAGATAAAGAGGGCCTATGTGGAAAGACTGAGAAATTGAGACAAAGAATAATAGAGAAAGAAGAAGTAGAGAAATGAGAGAGGTGAAAAGCAGAGATATAAAAAAGGAAATGGAAGAATGAAATCGATATATATATAATAACAATTAAATTATTGTGTCATCCACAGACAGCTGTTTTGTTGTATTACAGTGTGGCTATAGACTATCCATTATCCCATCTAGTACCATGAGGTAGGATCAAAACCTTTGCTTCAGACCCAGAGGCTGGCATCTTACCTCTGCCCTATACAGAACTGGATGGTCAGTAAAGCTGAATTTAAGCAATATATTTACTCACGCATATATTCCCCATAATGAACGAGTTACCTCACTTAAAGAGTGTTCAACCCAGAATAAGGGAGCGTTAATCATCATATATGGTACAGATCAGGTTTGCAATATAGCATTATATAAAGCAATGTCTGATATGTGATGGATTTATTTTATGGAATGCTCGATACATTCAAATTTAGAGCTGGAAATATAATAGGAAGTGGATTTGCTACACAAACAAGTTAATGTTCCTGCCCTGTCTGGGCCTCATCAGGCAAATCTGATTCGCCTGATGAAGCCCAGAGAGGGCAGAAATATAAACTTGTTTATGTAGCAAATCCACTTCCTATTATATATATATATATATATATATATATATATATATATATATATATATATATATATATAATGTGTACTGTAGAGAGTGAGACAGACTCGGGAGTGAGGTGTTTGGAGGTAAGGTTTATTAATCCTTATAAGTAAATTGTCCATACATGTTTCACAATTCTTCCAATCATCAGTGGTGTGTGCTGTGTGAGTGTATATATATATATATATATATATATATATATATATGTGTGTGTGTGTGTGTGTGTGTATATATATATATATATATATATATATATGTGTATATATATATATATATATATATATATATGTGTGTATATATATATATATATATATATATATATATATTACAGTTTTTTAGTTTAGTCTATAAATTTATGTTTTATTCTGAATAATGGCATCACAGCTCCATCTGTGAGTCAGGGATTTCACTCACTTTGTAATAGATAGCTTCCTTTAGATTCTCTTGCAATAGACAAGGGCTTTTATCTTGCAGTGGATCACTATGATTCTTCCCCACCTTCCACAGTTAATGGGTTGAGGTTTCCAGAAGATAAGGATTGACTTGAAAATTAATTGTCACCCTGAGAATTGTCCTAATGGAGACTCCGTCCCCTGATATTAATCGATAAATGATAAACATTAATGCTTTGAAAGCAATTCTACACTCTACTGTCCCCAAGGGACATTCAACAGTTCATCACCAAGGTAATCGTTTTTTTACACACGATTCCTGGGCCATCTAGCAATTACCACCACCTGATAAGGTTGAGAATTTCATATCTGAACCGAACCATGATACAGCAAAACCTCTGTTAACAAAATTGATTTTTTCCGCTTTTTTACTTTGCAATCAGAAGCTTTCTAATAAGAGGACGGTAACATCTTACTTTTCTTCCTTATTTTTTTATGATTTTATTGCATATGCGATACGCTCACTTGAATTCTGCATGGCAACTTTCATTTTATCATGGAATAGAATGAATTTCATTTCACCAAGTAAACTAGAGACTTGACAATAAAATTTTTTTATTTATACATTTAGTGAGGAAAGTGCAAAGGAGTCTTGAGGCCTTACAAGTAGTACCCACCTACGTATTTTCATACTGTATTATTTTTGTATCTAATCAATTTTAGAAAAATTTTATTAATAAAAGAAAATAGAATTAAATAGGTAAATGAAAAATATAAAATAAATAAATGATATTAGTAATCATCCAATTTTCTGTATTTACAATTAAATTACAGCATTTTTTAGAACAGATCTCAATTCATGAGATTGTTTTTTTTTACAATTTGATTATTCACTTATTACAAGGTGTATTTATCAAGTATTCTTGAGGGTTATTTTGAAACTATTTCCAATTGAATTTATTAAATATATTTTTGGAGAAACTTTTATCAACATCAATTCATTATTGTTTTTAAAGTTGACAGTGTTAATCAAAATGATTCCGCAACAAAGCCACTTTAATTCAGAAGGATCTACACTTCTTGTAATCTTCAGTTTATCAATTGATGATGCTTGTAAAATACCCTTTGCTTTTCTTTTCAACACTATACCTAGGGTGGAACTGTAAAGCACTGTACTCTATGGAAAAATCTAATGAGAGTGTAATGGACTACAAAGCCTTAAATAGAATAAAAATATTCTTATTTTCCCAGTTCATTATATTAACCTAGAGTACGGTCTTCTTCGGGATATTTTTTTTTCTGCACTGTTACTCTAGACATTGCCCAGCATTCACTCTAGGTATAGGGTTAAAGTAATTTCAGGTTCACAAGATATTTATTGATCCTGGATTTGAAACGATGGATATTATATCCAGCAGGACAACACTCTCGGGGAAATTTGTTCCACAAAACAGCCATTCGGAGGGAAAGAAGCAGTTTGAGTGGAAATTGCATTGAGGATGTGGATTGGTCAGGAAGTACGAATAGGATTTACTTGAGATAGCCAATCGAGTCCTGACTGGAAAATCTCTTACTGGTGGAAACAATGAAACAGAAGCAGCAGTAGAAGCTGTAATGGAAACACACACACATGCATACACACAAACATGCACACACAAACACAGATAAAAACACACACCTCTGTTTTACTTAAGATGATATCTTATCACTCTCTTCCTTTCTTTCTGTTTGTTATGTGACAGGCAGACTAACAAGTCACAAATTATAATGTAAATGGCTTCATGTTTATGTGACATGATAGGATATCAAGAGTATTGTTAATCTTTTCAAAATTGAAAAAAATATATTGTACTTAAAAATATTATGATATTGGTACAGGTTTTAAATAAAATAGAAAGCATGTACTTCCATTAAATCTGAAACAGTTTTTGTTCTTTCATAATTCGGATCTTCACGTTCAAAGAATTCCATTTTAATGTGTTTAAAAGCTTTATTGACTCCTTTTAAACTTGAGCACTGCATGTGATCACTGTTGTGAGTAGTGATGTCCATCGGTTGTCTGTCAGTCTTGCAACATGACAAGCCCATCGCCATTTGAGTTTTCTAATTGATTCTATGATGTCTCGGACTCCTGTCTTTTTTCCTTGATATATTCTGCTGTCTTGTGATCACTTCATGTAATGATTTGTTCTTATTCCTGCGGGAATTTTTTTTGCAGCTTCTGTGTTAGCGCTACCCGACTTACCTCAAATCTTAATTCTATGTCAATTTCCTCTTCTTTTGTAACGATAGAATTACCAATTGCTTTCCAAAAAGAGTTTTTAAAAATTTTTTTTCTATTTGTAGATGGATTTCAGAAAAAGATCAAGCTTTTTGAAAATTTAACTGTTTGATTTATTGGCATTTGTAAATGCTGCAATTGGTCATTTATCCATAAAACTGAAAGTTTTTCCATTTGATTAATTAAACAATCACCATCTTCTGTTTGTATCCAAGTAAAACTCAAAGGCTGTGCACATTAGACTTTCTCTAAAACTCTCTTTTTGTCTTTTAGAATTGTGCTTATTCTACTGTTGACTTTACCTTATAAGTTTTAAAACTGCCATTTTCGTATTCTTTAATCATTTCTTATCTTGTTTTCCAAATCTGTGGGCTTCCTTTTCTTCTCATCATCAATATTTAATGAATTTTTTCTCTCTGACATTGTGAGGTTGAAATAAAATAACTCGTTAAAAAATGAAGGCGTCAAGTAGATATTGCAGCAGACAATCACGATTTCATGATTTGATTGCTCAACACAGACAGATGACAATGAGCCCTTCGGCTGTGTGCTGAGCCATACTGCTTGTTGCGTTGGCAATGAGCACACATATGTCACAAGGTTTCCGATTTTACATTGGACAAAAGATGAAGATGTAGCAGCAAAATATTTTTTAGCAGACAAACATGACTCCACAAGCCGATAGCTCAACACCATTATAGACCATTATCTTGCATAATGAGTTTGAACTTCGGAGGTGCTCAATTATTGTGGCCCTGTGCCAGAGCAAACTAAGTCAAGCAAATGCTGGTATATACTCATAATTCATAATGGCCACAGACAACTGTTAGGGGAAAAGTGTGAAGAAGAGTACAGTATAGAACAAAACCACTGTCAATGTCTTGCAAGAATTATCTTGTTAAGCAATGTATTACAACTGCTATATGCAATAGAGATTAAAGAAAATAGATTAAAATAAAAGAAATAATAATAATAATGATAACCCTAAAGATTGTTTTGATTTAACTTTTAAATTCATACAACCTAAATATCATTATCAATGATAATAGTGTTCAACGTAACTCTCAGGTTGCCATTCCTTTATCGCTAGTCAGCAGTATGGATTGAAAATAAAGAATCAGTACATATGTGCGTGTGTTTATGTGATCAAGTGCTCCTGGTCATACTGTTTTGTCTACAGGCTGGAAAATTGGAATAAGTACACCACTAAACCTCATCTAACATGCTACTTTATACTGATATGGCTCATAATTATGTTGTGGTCCAGCCATACCCAGGTTTATCAATAAAGTAACTTGAGTTTTAAACATGGATTTTAATATTTGAACATATCAAATCTGAACATTGTAATTGAAACAAGTTATCCATATGTATAGTACAAAATTATACAAAGACCTCCAATTCAAAAGTCGAAAGACATATTTTGTGAGAATAATATTACATGAAGGAGAAAATGGTTCTCATATTTCAATTCAGCACTCAAAAATAATTCCATATGTATAGTGCAAAGCTATAAAAAAAAACTACTTGGAAAAACGTGTTTCCTGAGGAAAATGGAATGAAAATTAGCTAAAATTATTAGTAAACTTCTAAGTGTCACTTAAATTACATTTAATAATTTGTACGTTTTTCATGATTTGCACATAGATTGGGAACAGTGTATATCTATGTATTTTGATAAGTTCGAACATATCTATATCAAATATATGTTAAATAAATTACATTTAATATTTTGTACGTTTTTCATGATTTGCACAAAGATAGTAGACAGTCTTTTTCTTTTTGTATCTGTACGTATTTCAATATTGATATTTAAAACTTGGAAGGCACACAGATCGACACTCTTGTAAAGCTTGGTATGCAGTTTCCATCAGTAATGCATTTTGAAACTGTAAATTTTGATTCAAGTCACCAATTGCCCATCCATCCTCATGTACTTGCTTACTGCAAGAACCACACAGCATAAAGTCATTAAATCTTTGGTCGGTACCACTGTGACCTTGGGTAAGGTTTATCAAATTCAATTTTTTTACATTTCTAATGATTTGCACAAAGATAGTAAAGCTTTTTCTTTTTGTATCCTTATGGTTCAAGTGATAATCACAGCAGGAGAGGGAATACAGAACAACAGTTTTCTTGAGTTTGGTATGCAGTCTCCCTTAATGCAAAAGGGAAGTGCACATCCCAAGATAATTTACAAATTCTTCATCAGCTTGAAAATACGTAAAAAAGTAAACCTCATTAATCTTTTAATTAACAAATCATGACTCAACGCCATGCTGCAAGAATGGCAGACAATCGATGGACATCGCGACTCACGACATGGATCCCCAGAGATCACATGCGCAACCGAAGCCGGCAGAATATTAGATAGAGAGATAAGCTAGACAAGTTCAGAAAGTACTGGCTCCGCGACGCCCATGATAGAGAAGTGTGGCAAATCCTGGGGAAGGTCTATGGCCAATGACAGACATTAAAAGACTGATGATGATGATGATGATGATGATGGTGGTGGTGGTGGTGGTGGAGGAGATGATGATGATGATGATGATGATGACTCAACATGGTTCTTGTAACTATACCTTCCTTGCTTGCTTTTTCTGATTCAAATCAGTCTGTGATGTGCACAAGGTCAGTTTTTTTCAATTTCATCTCTTCCCACACCCAGCATAGCAAGATCACAAAGTCTACCTTCATCCATCAAGGCTCTTAGGGATTAGGGAAGACCTCATTTCCATACTGAACAAGAAGTTCAAGAAACTCTTCATGTCTTTATATTCTTATGTTAGCTCAACTTGATAGCAACATGCAGCAATCCCAAAATTTCTCCATATAGTCTCTCAACGTGATTTGCATGAATTCCACCCGAACCCACAAAGCATAATACATTGAGGTGGTTAGGGTTTTGAGGCCAATTTTTTAAAAAACTTGAAAAAAAAAAAAGCCAATTTTCTGTATGTGCTATTTCGTAAATAAGAGCCATTGTTGTCATTAATTTTAACTAATTTTTACCTTCATCCTCACTTGCTGACATCCAGTTGCTCTTTATCACAACTTTTGGATCGGACCGTAATCCTACGGCAATGATTAAACACTGTGATTGGAAAATAAAGAGCAAGCCCTTGGTGAGAATAGAACTCACACCCTCTAGCAAAAAGGGTTCTTGTATATGCCTGGCAGCTTTGAACCATTCAGCCACAGAAACTTTATAGTTAAGTGTAAGCTGATTTTACACCTTAAACCCAACTCCTAATAATCCAAATTCTAGCTGTTGATGTTCACAATTGGGAACTTGCAATCTTTTTGATACAACAATATTAGAAACTAGTCAGAATTTATAATAGCTCCAATATTTCATCCAAGAATAGAATTTGAACAATTCAAAAGAGCCATGACGTTCTGATCGACACTTAAAAAGTTAACAAATGTCAATGTTCATGACATTTAAAAAAGGAGCCATTTCATCCTAGTCAACCAAATATGAGTTTTTATAGCTTATTTAAACTTCCTTAATTCTAACTATGTGCTATTTAATGATTTAATATATAATTGGTGTATTACTGTATTCTATATCATGTGCATCAACCACGTCGGAAATGAGAACAATAAGATCAAAATCAAGGACACAGAATTGGAGAGAGTAGACCACTACATCAGCCTAGGACAACGAATCTGCATGAGACCCTCAAAAGAAAAAGAAACCAAGCGAAGAATCACCCTAGGATGGCAAGTCTTTGGCAGAGCAAGATCAACTTTCAAAAACAAGAGGATCTTACTTATCCTAAAAAAAAGGGTTTACAACCAATGCATCCTCCTGATAGTCACTTATGGAGCTGAAACATGGAACCTAACCAAGAGATTGACCCTCAAATTGAGAACCATGCAACGTGCACATGAAAGTATTATGCTCAACCTCACATAGAGAGACCATCAGACAGCACAAAGACAGGAATTAGGGGCATTATAGAATCCATTGAATAACTTGAATGGCAATGGGCTGGCCATGTTGCAAGAATGTCAGACAACTGATGAACATCACAACTCACAACATGGATCTCCAAAGATCACATGCACAAATGAGGCCGGCAGAGTACTAGATGGAGAGATGAGCTTGACAAATTCAGAAAGTACTGGTTCCGCGACACCCATGATAGAGAAGTGTGGCAAATCTTGGGGAAGGTCTATGTTCAACAAGAGACTGATAATGATGATGATGATGATACCCTTACTTAATAATTTGGCACAATGAAAATTGACGAATTTCAAAAAAAACTACTTCGGATTCTTCACCTGTAAATTTAAGTTCAATATTTGCAGCCATTGCGAAATAATGTGAATATTTATATAAGAAATTATTGAAATTCTTCCACTGAAGCAGAATTTAGAAAGGAAAAAAACATATTTGCATAGTAATTTGATACACACTCCGATAGCAGACAGGTTTGAAATTGTTTGAATTTTTTTAGATGAAGCATAGCCAATAAATTTTTTTCCTTGTTTTTCTTTTATCTTTTTTTTTTGTCGCCTTTTATTCCAACATTCCGATCATACCGGGATTGATAATGACAATGTTTCAGCTAAATTATCACAGTTTCTGTACACTCTTTAAAACAGCTAAGACAAGCAGTTCAATAAGATAAAAAAAAAAACAATTTTACACTAACCTGGAATCAAATACATTTTCTTTGACGAATCTTCAAGTGGATATCTCTCTGACACACTTTACTCATGTTTTTGCGTACATATTTTCAAGGTTCATTGAAGAGTGGATCAGAAACATTGATTTGAAAATGACAAACAACGTACAATTATGAGTCTGATTGATTTTTATGTTAAGAATTAACGTTACGAAGTAAGCATTATGATAAGAAGTTATCAATCTTTTAGGATTAAGACTGAATGGACCTCTTGTATCGTATGTTTGTTTACAATGTATACTCTTTTGAAAAGTGGTTCCTAAGATTTTTATCACCACAACCCTTTTGGCTGTTAGACCTCACCCTTACGCCTCCGGTCACGTCTTCAACCAAATGACTATTTTGGAAAAGGTACGGCAAATCTTTAAAAAAAATGTATATATGATGTTCATTGCGATATTATGTACAATACTTACAAAAGACAACAATCATTTTCATGCAAAAGATGTCATCATCAGTCTATTAACGTCCGTCATTGGACATAGACCTTCCCCAGGATTTGCAATAATTCTCTATTGCGAGCCAGTATTTCCTGAATTTGACTAGTTCATATCTCCATCTTGTGTTCTGTCGGTCTCGGTTTCTTATGTAATCTCTGGGGATCCATGTTGTGAGACGTGATGTTCATCGGTTGCAAAAGATATGATAGAACATGAATATACATGAACAACAGAAAAATACGTATTCAAATCCATTTTTCCTGGGAGCTTAGTCTGATGATGGGCTTCAAGTTATTAAATTATTCTGGTATGGGAGCTACTTAATTTGGTTCCAAAACCAGATAAATAAAGTCTTGTGTTGTAAATGACATCTGGCGATCTAGATTCTGACATGAAGTTATTGATCTTCCAGGATTATAACTGTATAGTTATCTTTCATTCAATAAGAAAGATTTTTGGAAGTGTGTTTGGAATGTATACTTCTTAAAAATAATAATAATAATAATCATCATCATCATAATCATCATCATCATCACCACCACCACCACCACCACCACCACCACCACCATCATCATCATCATCATACTTTTAACATGGGCGTCTTTGAGCCTGTACTTTTATCTAGCTTGTCACGCCATCTCACTTTCTGTCGACCACAATTTCACATATCATCTCTGGAGATCCATGTTGTGAGTCATGATGTCCAGTGGTTGTCTGACAATCTTGTGACATGTCCAGCCCATTGCCATTCGAGTTTTCTAATGGTTTCTATGATACTTTGGACTCCTGTTTTTTCTCTAACATACTGTACTGTCTTGTGATCTGTCCAGTTGAGGTTGAGCATAATTCTCTCCTGTACCTGTTGCATGGTTCTCAGTTTGAGGGTCAATCCATCTTTTGGTTACATACGAGGAGGATACATTGGTTGTATACCCTTCTTTTTAGGACTGGTGGGATTTTCTTGTTCTTGAATGTTGAACTTGCTCTACTGAAGGCTCGCCAGCCAAGAGTGATTTTTCGCTTTACAAATCTTATATATAGAGAAGATTTGTTTTAATCCCCCCGAGGAAAGATTGTCTGATTCTAATAGAAACTGCTCAGTTGTGCTTTCATGTAGTACCCTAGACATACGCTGCACTTACCACATACTAGATACGCCACTGCCTTCACAAATTGCCAACCTAGTGTAACTCTTTGCTTGATTTCTTCTTCCTTAGAGGATTTCATGGAGATTCATTGTCCTGCATAGATGTAGTGGTCTACTTTCTTCAGCTCTGCTCTGTGTTTTCGATGAATAAAGCTATTATTCAGTAGAAAAGATAATTACTTGAAATGTAGAATTTTCTTCTGTACAAACGTTATTGAAATAAACATATTTGTACCAAAGTATATATTTGTATTATTTATTCATTCATACATAAATAATACAACCATTCTTTCACTAGTACTACACTTTTTGAATTTCAACTAGCTTTCAGTACTTAGTGATATCTTACTAATTGCCCAGTTCAGGAAAAATCACCTTTGTTATAACGCAGAGTATTATACTGCAGTCGATCATGGAGACCAAAATATTTGATGAGGTTAACAATAGCTATATATAGATAAGAATTACCTTGAATTTAACCCTAATTTATCTAGATCAAACTCCAAAATAGATACATTGTGTACAGATGGAATGCAATGCTAGGTTTCTAGGGACCCCAACACCCTCATTATAACAGGGAAGGCCTATATTGCACTCAGTGTTGGCACCAGCATTTTGTACCTGCCTGGGCAAAGTTCAGATAGAAATCTATGAGGATTGGCAAAATGATCAAATTCCGTAAGCCAGGGACTGAACAATGTCTGGTCTTGCCTGGACCATGACTGTTTTTACCCTGGCTTAGTTAATAAGAATAAGCCATGCACAAACACAAAATATACCTAAAAAAAATAGTTTTCTCTCAAAATTGAGATGGGAGAAGGGTGGAAATAGGCTTTGAACAGACAGATAGGAGAGGAAGTTTTTTTTTGTTTTCCAGCGGAGTGACCAGTACGTAGGCCTCATACTTTGCTGAGAGAGTAGCAAACCTACACTGTCAGCACACATCATCTTCCGTCAGAGCGTCAACTGCTGTCCTTAGGAACTGTGCTTAAAGTTACAGACAACTATACTTTCCTGATACTCCTTCAAAGGGGCGGTGGAACCAAAGCCAGCTCAGACATCTACTAACCACGTGATCTTGACTTCCATTGGTTTAATCACACGTCAGACATACTATAGAAATATTCCCGCGAATAGCTTGCTTTATACTTATCATATCTCAATACTTACTCCCGAATAGTAATACCTTTCCTTAGAAATGTTAAAATTAACATTTGCCCCTTGTTCAAACTCATTCATCATCATCATCATCATTATCATCAGCCTTTTAGTGTCCATCGTTGGACATAGATCTCCCCCAAGATTCGCCAGACTTCTCTATCATGGGCATCGTAGAATCAGTGCTTTCTGAATTCATCTAGCTCATCATGCCATCTTACTTTCTGCCAGCCATAATTTTGCATATGATCTCTGTGGGATCCACATTGTTAGTCATGATGTCCATTGGTTGTCACAAGAGAATCATGCACGAACCCAATACTCTATTCAAAAGTGAAAGTAGGTATTTAAAGATTAGTAGAGGGTATTCACTAAGCTTAGCCAAGTAAAGTACGCTAAGTAAAGTATAAAGATAAATGGGAAGAGGAAGGTCATGTTACACTTGTTTGAGTTAGGAACCGAATCAAACCACCATAGCCCCACAAATGGACCGACCAACCAGCCTAGTAGGCTACAGATTTTTCTTTCTTTGATTGTATGTGTCTACTATGTGTCCATATGTGTGTGTGTGTGTATGTGTGTGTATTTTTGGATGCTCTTGGTCACATCTTGGGGCTACAACCTTGAAAATTTGCATGAGTACATCACTAGGTACCACCTAAAAAAGTTTTTTTGTTTTTTTCGAAAAAGTGCTCTGTTGGATTTCTATGGTCATTTTAGACCAACAATGCACAAATTTTGTGCTGGTACTTTTTTTAGATAATTTTAGATCAAAGATCTATTTTGAAAGTTAATGTTAAATAAAATATCTATTTTCTTTGGATAAAAGATCTATTTTTGATTTAATTTTAGATGAAATATCTACTTTTTTAGATAATTTTAGATCAAAGATCCATTTTGAAAGGTAGTGTTAGATAAAATATCTATTTTCTTTGAATAAAAGATCTATTTTTGATTTAATTTTAGATGAAAGATCTATTTTTTTGGATAATTTTAAATCAAAGATCTATTTTGAAAGTTAATGTTGAATAAAATATCTATTTTCTTTGGATAAAAGATCTATTTTTGATTTAATTTTAGATCAAAGATCTATTTTTTTAGATAATTTTAGATCAAAGATCAATTTTGAAAGGTAGTGTTAGATAAAATATCTATTTCCTTTGGATGAAAGATCTATTTTTGATTTGATTTTAGATGAAAGATCTATTTTTTTAAGATAATTCAAGATAGAAAGATCTTTAGTTTGAGAATATTTTTAGTTGAAAGATTTATTTTTTGAGATAATTTTTGATAATTTTTTAGATAATTAGTTCTGGTACATGTGCAAGCTATTGGGATTCATCCAGGCGAGATTCGGAAATAGTATAATCCTTATCGAGTGACCCTTTGCAGGAGAGCTATATAGCTTTGTTGATAATAGCAACTCATGGCAACAGCAAGAGCTCTCTAGGAAGAAAAGTACCAAAAATCTGTCTTTATCATCACAAGTATATAAGCATGGATGCATTATCTTAGAGCAGTCGTCTCTCGTGATGATGTAAAATCTCCAGTCTATAGACATCATTTCTTTATCTTCCTGGCTGACTCCCCGTTTTTCAAAAACTCAACAATTTTTAGTAACAACTAATCATTTGTTTGTAAACCATTTGCATGCAAATCTACCTGTCTTCAAAGCAACTTCTCTACACCTTCTGATGAGGTGAGAATAATTTGTATGTACTCATTTAGAAAATTTCCATATTTCTTCAAATTCATTTTTACATTCATCTGCAGGCATTATATTTCTTTGGGCAACAGTTTCTTAAAGAAAAAAAAAATTCTCCAAACATACTCTGTACTCAAGATCATTTCCCACAAAAAAGGAAATCCGAAAGACCTCAACAACTAAAGGCCGATGAGCCTACTCAACTGCATCCACAAACTCTTTACCAAAGTGATCACCAACTGAATCATCAAAACACTAGATGAAAACCAACCACAGGAACAGGCTGGCTTCAAACAAAGCTACTCAACCATTGACCATCTCCATTCAGTAAATCAACAAAAAGAGAAAGCAGCTGAATATAGAATAAATACCATTCACTGTAGCATTTGTTGACTATAAGAAGGCCTTTGACTCCGTGGAAATCCCCAAAGATATTGATGCTACCATATAGTAAGGTGTAGACCCTGTATATGTTATAGTATTGCAACATATCTACCAACACAGCACTTCCTTCATCAAGCTACATAAACCCTGAGCCTCTTCAACTATTTTTGATCTGCTCTCTGCTCCTATTAGTCCTGAAAAGAAGGGTATACAACTAATGTATCCTCCTGTTAGTCACCTATGGAGCTGAAACCTGGAATCTAACCAAAAGATTGACCCTTAAACTGAGAACCATGCAATGTTCACATGAGAGAATCATGCTCAACCTCACACTGAGAGATCATAAGACAGCACAGTACATTAGAGAAAAGACAGGAGTCCAAGATATAGAATTTATTAGAAAACTAAAATGACAATGATTAGGTCATGTGGTCAGAATGTCAGATGACTGCTGGACATCAAGACTCACAATGTGGATCCCCAGAGATCATATGTGAAATTTGGGTCAACAGGGAGTAAGATAGCGTGATAAGCTAGACAAATTCAGAAAGTACTGGTTCCACAACAGCCATGATAGAGAGGTCTGGCAAATTTTGAGGAAGGTCTATGCCCAACGATGGATGCCAAAAGTTGATGATAACGAGACTGTTCAACAATTTAACTTTGAGATCAAGATGTATGACTCTTCTATGACCAAACAGAAGAATTGCTATCAACTTATCATGTTAAACAAAGAAAAGAACTTTCTTTCTACAGAAAACAAAGTGCATTTATTTCAAACCTAATTCTTGTTCAGTTTTGTCTTCCTGTATGGGGTGGTTATTAGATTTTGGGACAAAAGTCTATCTAGATTTTAACCTATTTAAGTCCCCTAACAGCAGACTACATAATTAACTACTAATCCTGACCAGCTCATTAAATGATGCCTGTTTTTCAAGTAAGTCTATACAGATTTGACTGATTAGTTTTGAAGGTCACTATTATAATTATTACAAATCATGCATGCTCCTCTTTCTTCAAACTCATATGTTTCTTGTTGAAAAACTCTCAGAGTTGACCTTATTATTGTAATTAGTCAGATCTGGAATTTAAGATGTGTAAATTTAAGGCATGAATAACAGAGAACGAGGAAAAGAAAGAGTGAATCTGTGACTTCATGTCATTACAACTTGCGCTTCTGAGTTTTCTGTATTTTTTTTTGTAAACATTCATTTTCTATTACGAAAAAATATTAGAATATTAGTATATTAATTCAATTTGTTTTTCTTTCTGGTGAACATTACCTTGCTACTATGGATGTCATTATAAGAGTCAGTATAATAATAGAACCATTAAACGGAATGGAAACCTACAAATTTTGAAAAGGCTGTTGATATTCATTTGTGATTATGACTGATTCGTGTTATTTATAATTACTAATAAATTACAATTTTCAGTAGTGTTTCTGTGGTGCAGCAGTCTTGGGTGTTCTGCCTGATATCAGTAGACTATGACCAAAACATTTTTTTTCTTTTTTCCTTGCTTCCGAAGTCAGTGGCGCTTTAACCATTAGGCCAAGTAGGCTTTTTCTTTCTTTCTTTCTTTTGTCAATCACTTACTATTGAGTTTTGATTTTATTTTCTTATGTAACAATGATGGCTGAATCACCAGAAGAAAAACTATTGACGTCATACAGAAATAATAGTGATGTATGCAAAAACTGATAATGTAAAAAACATAGTGGAATCTGCCTCATACGCGGAGGGTTCTGGGTTTGATTCCCGGTATGAGCAAAGAACGTGGAAAATTCTTCATTTGGAAAATTTCTCTTGTGCCGTCAGCAGCTGACTAAGTATACTCTAAGCTGTGTGATTAGGGTGGAAGTATCTTTTCGGTGGACTTGCACCCTAAGTTATTTGGCATGGTGCAAGTCTACCGAAAGGATACCTCCACCCTAAGGGGTAGTCATGCATGCAACAGAAACCGGGACTACATCAACAGGCATCATACTCAATTGATAGGGTTGTCCCTTCGGGGACATAAAGCTTCATCTTTTACTGTTGTTAGAATGATATGCAGCAGACAGCTATGATGATGTCCAAAACAACAACTGCTATCTGATTCATAAACTCTTATTTTTGCCATTCATGTTGGTGACTTACTTCCGTAGAAACTAACATGGTGTATGGTCGATTCATGCAATAAAGTTACTTGCTCCCAAAACATGATGTTCTCAGAACACCCCATCTCAACACACTATCCTTTCAAGCAAGGAGGGTGTGCTTGGCTGTAGGGTGGGATTGAGGGGGGTGCAGTAGAATGCAAAAACAAAACTGTCAGCCTGTTTGTGGCGTGAAGATCACAATTCTGAACATTGAAGATATCACTAGATTTGGATATTAAATGCTGTAATAATCTACTCGAAATCATTTTGAATCCATCTATGAATGAGACATTGCATTGTTGATAGACCATAGAAAAAACAAATCTATAATCATAACATTTGGGACGTGATGAAACTTGATGAATGGCTGGTTATAAATGTGTATCAAGAATTTCTATTCATTTTCTTAGTCTTGTTAAATGCATATACACAATTGAATGTGATTAATATCATTCCCATAACAGATGCCCTCGACATACAAACCTAGATAATCTAGTAAAAGAACCCAACACAGTGGAACGTTCTATCAAATTCAGACTAGAGAAAAGAATCCAATACAACATTACCTTTCCTTAAATCTCTTCTACATACAACTGACGATAACACTAAACTTGTTTTTTTCCGTGAAGCTACAACCAAGAATGATCACGTACATTTTTATACCCACCATACATCAAAAATAAAATCAAGATTAGACATAGGTTTCTGCCCAAGAGTCCTTAGAATATGCTGCCCTGAATAGCTAGATGAGGGAGAAGAGTACATAGAATAATCTTTCAGCTAACTCCACTATCCACAATATTTCATGTATAATGTTAGAAGAAAGGCACATCATCCATAAAAATGAAATAGTACAAAATAAAAAGGATGACAAAATCCCTGTAAGACGAATTCCACGACCTATAAACTGAACTACAACTAATTTTAGCAAACCCAAGGCTGGTGTGTATGTAATACCATGTAATGATTACAATGAGGTTTACATTGGTGAGGTATCTACACCCCTCAAAAAAGTATATGAGCACTGGAGAACCCTAAAACTTGATGATAGTCTGAATGCCTTATTCAAACTTAGAAATAAATGTAACCTGAACTTTGGCCTACATAAAGCCTGCCTCATCAAAAACATGTACAACTCCATAACATGTAAATGTATCAAAGCTGCTCTTATACATGATTGCTAAATGATATCTAAAAAACATGGAGATTTCTAACTAAAAACAACACTAAATGCACTAATTTTGAAACAGAGCCATATCAAAATAGAAAATAATCATTTAAAAATGCCAGAATGGACAGATAAACATACTAGCCATACAAACAGACACTGACCTCCTAACAGAAAAGAGCATACACAGACATACATACTGACCTTTCAAGACAAAAATATTTACGAACAAACACACTGACCAACAGACACCCTCACAGAAGAAAGAGGAAACACACATAGACAGACACCCACTCCATCATCACACAGCCAAAACTAATAAAACCCACATATCAATAACCATGTCCCTAGAACCAAGAAACAAAATAGCTTAGACAAAATCTGAGCATTGCTTCTCTAAAGACTCTAGTGGCTTAGATTGAGCGTCAACTACCTTAATGGCTACAGTGATCATTGATTTTTCATTAAAGATCTTTCATGGAGTTTGCATTTTAGTAAGAGTGCAAATGTGACAAAATATCAGTGTGTTGGATTTTTGAACGAAGGGAAGGAATGACTACCAGGAATACTCTGTAACGTCATAAGTCCAAGATGGCTGCCTCTATTGAGATTTTCATCCATAACTAGTTGTTTTTGTAAAAAATAGCATAGGAAGTAATTCGTTCAGCATAAAAAAGCAAAAAATATCTATAGCCATTTTTTGTATTGCAACTTATCAAATTCATTAGCCTGAGAATGGCCCAATATCTTAGAAACTATCAAAGATAGAAGCATGCATTTTTCACCTTTCAATTACATGCTTTTAAAGATTCATTCAGGTTTGAAAGAAAAAAATATCTGACCTGGCCTCACCCGTTTGTCACGTTTATTGATATTTAATAATTCAGAAATTAATGAAGATTGAAACATGAGATTTTCACCAATTGATAGCTCATTACAAAATGTACCAAGTGTGATTGTTTATCAGTAGTCAGGAAATTAAGGTCTTTTTTTCTGAAGTGAGCAATCCTTGCTTCTATGTATGTAAAATATAGTTGCTAAACACAGCATAAGGACAAAGCTTGTGTAAGTAATTTTGCATTATGAGTCCAAAATGGATTGTAAAGCAGTGAAAGCTGCTAAAGATATCAACAAAGAATATGGTCAGGGAACCATCAATGAACGTGCAGCTCAACAGTGGTTCAAAAAATTTCAAAACAGAGACGAGAGCCTTGGAGATGAGGAGGGTTATGAACTTCACTCGATAATTAGCGACATCCAATTGAAAGCCATTATTTAGGTGGACCCATGTGGAAAGACTTGAGAGATTGCAGAGGAATCAAACCTTGACCATTCAACATTTGTACCAAAGTGGAAACTCAAAGAACACTTGAAAAAAAAGTACCACATGAGTTGAATGAAAATTAAAAAAAATGCCGTTATAAAGTCTGCTCTGCACTTCTTTCGTGCAGCAAAAATGATCCTGTGACGTTATAATACATTGAAACTTATTTGAGATGATCTCCCGTCTTAACGTGGTTAATCAACCTAAATGGGATAAACAAATTATTTAAGTAAGTAATCGTCTTTTCTGGAAAATAGTTCATGGGGAATTTATGCTTTATAGCTATTGATATTGATAATTTTTAAACGAAAAATGTCAATGGGAGTGCTCAATGAATATTACTTGTAGGAATGTTGTTTTTTTAAAAAATAATTTCATCTGAACATTTTTTCTTATTATTAATATACTGTCTTCCGTGAAGATATACCTATTGTGACAGTCTCCCATGAAGATAGATATATATACCACTGCAAATATTTTTTCTCTGAGAAGGTGGCTGGCCCCCGTCGAAATGCATCGAATTGTGTCCCCAGAATAATAATGAAAAAATTTGGAGACGTGACACCTATCTCTTGAGTTTTTCATTTCACCCTCTTGTTGTCATCTTCATATATATATATATATATATATATGTATATATATATATATATATATATATATATATATATATATATATATATTGTGACTGTCCATGGAGGCACACACACACACACACACACACACACATATATATATATATATATATGTATATATATATATATTGTGACTTAACTTGATCAAAATCACTTATTTTATCTAGTAACGACCGAAAAATAGCAATTACTGACGAAAAATTCATGATTTCAACTTTTTGATCTTGTTTGTTCAGTTACTAATACGTTTCAAATGAAGATAAGTTAACGACTTTTGTTGATAAACGAATAGCGTGATGGAAAGATGGAGAACGTGATGATATAGATGAGGAGATTTGGTCCTCGTTGTAGTTTGACTGTAGCACGTGTGCAGCCCTGTAGATGTGGAAGGAAGAATGCTGTACGAAGAGAATGGAATGTGCGCCAAGTATGAAGTTGGATGCACATTGATGAAACAAAGTAGAAAGGACACATACCGGTATTATGGCCAGACAAGAGACGTACGTTTAATTGAAGAATGAAGAATAAAGTTGAGGTACATGTAAGGATAACATAAATACGATCGATCGTGAGAAGTAATGTTAGGAGAAGAGATAGCGATAGGTGGGAGCTTTCTCGTCTTGATAATACTGGCGTCGGAGTTGGAGCGGAGTTTGTTTTAACTGCTTGGATTCCGTACGGTTGGATAGCTCCAAGATAATACGTGGAAACCGGGTTCAGTGTGCGAGCCATACTGGCAAGTGAGTGAGTTAACTTGGGGGCTATTCTCTGACGCTGTTAGACTCTCGACAAACAGATCACGAAAGACAGAGAACATGGAGTTTTATCGATGTGTGTTTCCCGAATTGAGGATGTTTAGGATAGATCATCGTGACTATCGGATAGTAAAACGACTTTACCATTTCGTTCACGAGAGTGAGAGGTGATACGCGTTTGTAAGCACGTGGCGTGAAGACACGGTGGCGTAAATGCGAGACTGTGCGTATGTGTGAGGCACGATATCAGAGAAGTGAAACGGGCAAAGTTAGTACAGAAATAGGTCACAGAGGAAGAATGGTTAAGATCAGATCGGCTAGTGGGTCAGCGAAATGATAACGATCTTAGGGAGAATGAAAGAGAGGTTATTTATTTGCATCTCCACGACTGCAAATATGACACGATGTCGGATTAAGGTGGGGTCCCACACGTTCGAGAACGTGTAGGCTGAGTGAGCGACCCGATTCCTAGCGCACGATTTTGCAAGGAAGTCGATACATACTGGACAATGTCTACGGGACGAATCCTGTTGTTCAAGGCTCCCTAATTCTTGACGCATGTTTACGCAGAGTCATTAGGGGAAGCTTGACGTGGTTCACAGGACGGATCTTGTTGATACTCTCAGGACGAGCCTGAGCATGCTGGTCAATGGTCCCAGATGGGGGACAATCCCGGACATTGACCAACTTCTCAGCCCGAGGGCGTCAAGGAACAGATACTAAACTTTGATCTTAGCCAAGAGGCGAAGAGATAGAGGCTGGGGCCAGAGGAATGACCAGCTAGGGGTCCTGGCACCAATGAGCCCTGGACCAGGGAGAAGGAAAGAGAGAAAATGGCTGGCTGCAAAGGCCGGGGCTACAAGCGTACCCAGCTAGGGGTGCTGCAGCTCGCTAGCTTGGCCTTGGACCGTGCGCATCCAGGGGGTTCATAGGGGTCGTCGGAGGAAGTGATGTTTTTGAATATTTAGCTAAAAGAATAGTTTCGTATTTAATTCCTGAAAAAAGTATAGGGGTCACTACATAAGTATTGATTATTCACAGCAAAAAGTGACATGATGGGTTAACGAGATTATTGAATTAATTACAAAAAACTGAGTTTCTTAAAAATCATGAATTTTCCATACAATAGGTACGATGAAGCATTACCTAAATCTGCCAAACGCAAAAGTGAATGGAAACTAACGTCTTTTGGCAGATTTGTGGGATGATCAGTTAAATATTTGCAAAAAGGAGTGATCAACAAATAAATTACTTCTCTCACTGCATAGACAAAAGGTGCCAGAGAATTCTGGGGAAAAATACCGTGCTGATACATCCAGGCATCAAACTTTCCATTTAGGCCAGACTTGTCTAGGTATATCAGCCTGCCATCTAACAATACCAGTAAGTTGAATGACAGAGCAGTCAAAAACCTCCTTTGAGTTGTGGACTTGACATCATCATCATCATCATCATCATCATCATCATCATCATCATCATCAGTCTTTTAACGCCCGTCTTTGGACATAGACCTTCCCAAGGATTCGCCACACTTCTCTATCATGGGCGTTACAGAGCCAGTACTTTCTGAATTTGTCTAGCTCGTCTCTCCATCTAATATTCTGCCGGCCTCAGTTGTGCATGTGATCACGGGGGATGTACTGTGCTGTCTTATGGTCTCTCCATGTGAGGCCCAGCATAATTCTTTCATGTGCACGTTGCATGGTTCACAATTTGCAGATCTGTCTCTTGGGTAGGTTCCATGTTTCAGTTCTATAAATGACTATTGGGAGGATCCATTGGTTATACACCGTTCTTTCTAGGATTAATGGGATCTTATTATTTTTGAAGGTTGAGCTTGCTCTGCCAAAGGCTTGCCATCCTAATGTGATTCTTCGCTTGATTTCCTCTTCTTTTGAGGGTCTCATGGGGATTTGTTGTCCTAGGTAGATGTACTGATCTACTTTGTTGGGATTGCTAAAAAAACTTTCATTGTAAATTGCCCCCCCACTATTCTTGGGGTAATTAAAAAAAAAGCAAAAAAATTAAAGACATAATAAGGAGTAAATACTTCAATTTTCAACCCTTGAACTTCTTTAGTACACTCTGTATGTAAACATATATAAATGACCTGCTAACCATACTTGCTTAAAAGTTGTTGTTCGTAAATCTAAGTAAGGTATTTGTCTGTTTTGATTCCTTTATTTTTCCAAGAACACGTGTCGGAAGATCATCTCAAGACATGTTGTGAAGAGTTTGGTTGAGCTGGTATCACCTTGTCTTACCCATTTTTCCCAGTTGAAATGGTTCAGAGTCTTCATGTAGCCTGGTACAAGAAATACTGTGTTGGTAGATATGTTGCAAGACTCCAAGATATACTGGACCCATGCCTTGTTGTACGGTAGCATCAATAAACTTGAAGGTTTTCACAGAGGCTGACGTCTTCTTGAACTTAATAAAGCCCAGAAAAATAGACACAGCTCCAAAAACGTCCTAAATAGGGATCCAAATAAATCGAATCATTTGCCCGAAGAAGTACAAACAGGACAGAGACATGATTGTGTTTGTATAGTGAATCCTCCATTTTATCATACATTTATTTACATATATATGTATATTTAGAACATACGGAAGTCTTCAGTTTAAAGTGAGAACAAGATGTTAATGAGAATTACATACTAGTCATTCAGGATGTATATGAAAAAGGCTGTGAAAACTGAGGATAGTGCTCTAGAATAGATAGACGAATATATTGACCTAGGACAGGGGATAAAGCCAGGAAAAGATGATGAAAGCCAAAAAAAAAAACTTATTATGGTCAGCTAGAAATCATTTGGTATGAATAGAGACATATTGAAGAGCACCTTGCCAATATGCTTAAAGCGTAAAGTATACAATGAAAAACAAACTGAAAACCAACTTAGAATCACACAGAGAGCCATGGTAAGAGTAATGCTAGGATAACTCTAAGAGATCAACATGAATGAGAGGGAGGACTAGATTGATGGATTTTACACAAATTATCAACCAACAAAAATGGGGATAGGCTGGACATTAAGCAAGAATGCTCGATTGGTGCCCATGGGATTGTAAACTAGATAGGAAAAGACCACACACAAGATGGAGGAATGAGATAGAAAGGTTTGCTAGTAAGACGAAGCAAAGGTGAGTGCAATCATGGTGGTCATGGAAGGAGTTGGGAAAAGCTTTTTTCCAGCAATTGGTTTATAATGACAGCTGATGTACCTATAAGTTTCTTTAATTCCTGCTTGTGGTTACAAAGATAACGTGAATTGTAAGGCACAATGAACAGGAAACCATGAAGTTCTTTAAAAAGGATTTGAGTTATTGTGTGAATTTCATTGGTCAGTGATGTTGACCAATGATAGGGCTTGAACATTTGAAATTGCTGTGTTAGACTGGAATGTAATCTTTTGTAAATTCTGTCTCATGTTGACAAGAGATAAGCCCGTGGCAGGTCTTATAGTGGCAATCCCCCGGCTGACTAATTCAAATTAACATTATTATTTCTAGATTTCATTTTGAACAATATCTATTGTCAGGGGTTTCCAACGGTTTATATCTATGTATCTCCATCTATTCATTAGTTAGCCTGTTTTTATCAATCTCCGTCTGTTCAAACGTAACTGTTTATATCTATCTATCTATCTATCTATCTATCTATCTATCTATCTATCTATCTATGTCTGTTTATATCTATCTCCATTTATTCATATGTAACACTCTATCTATTTCCGTTTGTTAATATCTATGTTCCCGTCCGCTCATATTTTTCTATCTATCTATCCATCTATTTCCGTCTGTTCATTCTAATTATCTGTTCAAACGTTACTCTGTTCATGTCTATCCATTGATTCATACGTAACAGTCTATCTATTCATCAATTTCCGTCTGTTCATGTAATTGTTTCTGTCTATCTATTTATGTATCTGTCTTTTTATCTGTCTCTATTTCTGTCTATCCATATGTAACTATCTATTTATGTATCTCCCTCTCTCCCTCTGTTTATCTCCATATGTTAATCTATCTATCTATCTATCTATCTCCGTCTGTGCATATCTATTTATCTATCTATCTCCATCTGTTTACATCTATCTATATTCAACTATCTAGCAATGTATTCATCAATGTATCTCTCTATCTCTATCTGATCATATCTATCTATCAATCTATCTATGTCACTGCGTTCATCTCTGTCTCTTTATGAATCTGTCTCTATCTATCTATCTATCTATCTATCTATCTATCTATCTATCTATCAATCTATCTATCTCTGTCTGTTCATATCTATCTATTTGTCTATCCATCTATTTCATCTTCATTCACTTACCTCTGCCAATGAAATTGTGAGAAGTGTACGTATTCACTCGTGTCTTTCCGACCTCCCCACTCTCCGTCCTTACTTCAGTCTGCCTAAATGATATCTGTAAAAAGTTCTCAAAAAATTTCAATTAAATTTTTCGAAAATTCGGGCAACGGGCAACGGAAGAAGTTAGTGAATTTTGAGGCAGATCCATGCACAGTCATTTCCTCTTCTTTATAGTTGCATATCTTCACTCCATGTTATCTCCATAAATTCTCAAATTTTGTAAAAAGCGGGGCAATAGGCTACAGAAGAGGTGATTTCATTTTTTGAGCGAATCCGTACAGAGTTATCTTCTCTTTATCGTAACTATATGTCCGCACCACAATATCACTAGATGTCCTCTATGAATTTCAATGAAATTTTGTGTGAGTCTAAACCATGCCTCAAAGAAGAATTCGTCAAATTTTGAGGCAGATGCAGGAATTTTTTTTTCAATTGAGAGTTTTTTTTCGATCAAAATTTAGGGCAGATCAAGGTATTTTCTTCACAGTTATCTCCCTACATCGTAATAAATTTTATTGACCGTAGCAACCAAACGTATGTGCTCTCTGATTACTGTCTAGCAATTTGTTTATAAGCAATCTATTTCATACATATTCAATTTGAGTTGATCAGCATTCCTGTACCTTCTGACCTGTAATTATTCATTGTAATTTTAAAATAATTTTTCTGTTATCAATTCATTCGGTAGCTTTCCTTAAATTCTTTTCACAACAAATTGTGCATTTTGAATCTTTGATCTGTTCTCATTATGCTAAATAATGTAAGCCAAAGGCCCACCCTTCTTCCTGGACACTGCGAGTGGCCTAGCTGTGAACAAAAAAAAAAGGAAGGATTGAATGAACTAATCACCATCTGGCTTTCACTATGAATTGAATCAGTTTCCCGTTGTGCATAAAAATAATGAAAATTCTGCTTTTCTTTTTGATTTTGGTTGTTTTAATTGAGTGTAAAACATTGCAAGGAAACGTCTTAGATAATATGAAACCCTCAATCAAAACTATGAACATAGATTTCTTCAGCTTTTAAGTTTTTTCTTAACAAGACGATCCCAATAATCCTGAAAAAGAAGAGTATACAACGAATGCATTCTCCCAATAGTCACTTGTGGGGCTGAAACATGGAACTTGAACAAGAGACATCATGTTCAACCTCACATTGAGAGATCAAAAGACAGCTCAATATATCAGAAAGAAAATGGGGGTCCGATTTATTAGAAAACTCAAATGGAGTGGTCATGTTGTGAGAATGAAAGACAACCAATGGATATCAGCACTCACAACATCGATCCCCAGAAATCATTTGTGGAACCGTAGCTGACAGAAACTAAGATGGTTAGACAACTTAAATGGCAATGGGCAGGCCATTTTACAAGAATGGCAGACAACCCGTGGACATCACGACTCACAACATGGATACCCAGAGACCACATGAGAAACCGTGGCCAACAAAATACAAGATGGAGAGATGAACTTGACAAATTCAGAAAATACTGGCTCTGTAACACCCATGATAGAGAAATGTGGGGGATCCTGGGGAAGGTCCATGTCCAATGAGGGACGTTAAAAGAATGATGATGATGATGATGATGATGATCATTCTCTGTCGGATTAATTTCCTCTCGTTAGTTTTCCTATTTATTGTATCTGCTCGTTTGTTGTAATATTCCTTATGTTTCATCGTTAGATTAATTTCCTTTTGTTGGTTTCTTTCAGTCAGTTTGTCGTATATTTACTTATATATACACTTGCTTTCATACGCACGTGTGTGTTTGTATCCTGGTGCGTATATATATATTACTCCAACATAAATTACTCTGACTTACACTTGGTGCCTGGGTATGCAATATGGCCGATTGGTGAAATCAAACCCCTGCTGACTTGTGGGTATCCTTAGGGTAAAAAGGTCAAAGTGAAGGTCTTTCGATTTTTAAAAATCTGTGGTTGAAATAGTTACCAGCCATCTTGCTCTGCTTGTTTGATATTTGACCTTGGATACTTAGAGAGTGGCTTGGGTGTTGTAAAAGTATATGCCACTATAATTCAGTGAGGAACTGATATCTTATCTTCTCTGCTCATCGTCTTTTCTATCAAGCCATGGGGCAATAGAGGCGTGTGTGGGCTTGACCAGATGGAAGTACGCAGTCACAAATCTGAACTCAGAGAACAGAAGTCTTAATATCATCATGGACAGAGACTGATTTGGGCAAGCTCTTAAGTCTCAATAGTTGTGGACATGTTCTTATATATAGGGAGCTACATCAATGAAAGAAAGAAATTTAGATGTTGAAATCCACTCAAGAACTGAAAAAGCTAGCACAGCTTTTGGTAAAGTAGAAAGGAGTTATTGTGGAGTAAAGTCAGTGTTTATAAGACATTGTACTCTTTCGTACTGATCAGAGATGGATAACGCGTAGTCTGTATCTGAACCTGCTTGAGAGATTTCATCTAAAATACCTGAGGTGCATCCTCAATACCAAATGGCTCACCCTAACACCAGACACCTAGGTAACTCAGAGAGCTGGATGTCAGAAGATTGAGTTGCGTATCATCACTCGTCAGATGCATTGGCTACGGCATGTTGTACGTCTAAGCAATGAATGATCCCCAAAATGGCTTTTTTATAGTGAGTTGCAAACAGAGAAACGTCCGCAACACAAGTCTGCAAAGGAATATAATTTGAGACGACATTTCGAGACTAAGAAACCTATTCTTGGTAAACTGGATTCACATAAAACCATTAAAGCAATTGACTTTCTATGGACAGAAGAAGTTCCTGTGCAATTCCAGTTGGAGGTTATTGGACTTTTTACAAAAAAGGTTCGGAGGAAGTTGCCGGCAAAAATTCTACAGAAGTCTGGTCAGTGAAATGTACCAAAATATTATCCAACTTGTGATGAAAATGTTTAGTATTCTTGGCAGTACCTATGTATGTAAACAAACCTTCTCTGTCATGAGTATGAATAAGAGGCAGCAATGTTGTTCTTCAATAGGCAAACATTTTGGAGATATCTTGAAAGTATCATCTCAGGAATATGATAAACTTGTGGCCAAAAAGAGGATGATATCATATTTTTTATTGAATTTGAAAGTGACACACTTTTTTCGAATAAAAGCTAAGGAAAATAAGAAATAAATAGATAATTGCTCTTTTTCCATAACTTTTACTTTGCTTTGGCCTTTTTACTATCTTTTTTTGTATTACAATGCTGTAAAATTGATCTACAGGACTAGTATTTTTCACAAAGTAGCTGCAAACACAAGTTTTCAGCAGGAAATCAATACATGAGATATAAAAATAAAAATTGCGTGAAAGATAATTTTATTGTTGAAATATTTGTGTGATTAGTAAGGAGAAAGATAAGGAAATAATGCATGAACATTCTTTGAGTAAACTGTTGGATCGGAGATATTTTTGAAGATCAATACTGTGGAAAAGAAGTTTATCTGTAAACAAGAAATGATCGTAATAATTTGTGATTTCTTGACAGAAATTACACCAATTTTCAAAAATGTACCATATCAATTACTTTTAATATAATTTTTGGTACTCATTTATAAAAGGAGGCAATTTGATTATAAAGTTACCATTGAGATATATTTTATTTGCTATTAAACTGTCTTTAATATCTTTAATAATTTGATGATTCTACTCATGCAATTGTATTTTCATTAAGTTCAACACATTTCGAAGATAAATTCCTGGATAAATGAATTCTGTTTGCCTTTCAAAATAGAATACTGGTCCAGAAACATCACTCTGGAATTTGAATACTTGAAAATCAAGTAAAATGATTTTTTTCTTGTCAATTTTTAGTTCAACTGATCTTGTAAAAAAAAAAAAAGATCAGTATTTTGGGGGAAATTTTTATTTATCTGATATTTAGATTAATTTGATATTTCTAAATTATATCTTAAAAATTTTTCCCCCTATCCTGGGTCAACTGAAATTTTATCATTGATGATATAACAATGCTGAATAATAAGATATACCATTATGATAGGAAAAAATATTATCCGGGGTATTTTCATGTATCTTTTCATTGTTGTTGGAAGTATGTGATGTATGGAAGCCTGTAAGCACCATATCATTCTTCTTTTTGTGTAATTATCATGTTAGTTATTTACCTTGTATTCATTTTTGATTATTTTATTTTTGTGAGATTTTCAACTTTTGAGTTTGAGTTTTTAAAGTTTTTGATTAATCATTATCGTCAGTCTATATTTGCCCGTTGCTGGACATAAAACTTCCTCAGGATTTGTATCATGTCTCTATCGTGTATGTAGCAGAGTCAATATTTTCTGAACCTTTCCAGTTTGTCTTGCCATTTCATATTCTGCCGGCCCAGGTTCTGCATTTGATCTCTGGGTATCCATATTGTGAGTCATGATGTTTATCTGTTGTCTAACATTCTTGCAGCATGGCCGACCCATTGCCATGCTGTCATCAAATATGTCACAATCATTGATTTATTAGTTAATAAAGTAAACAGTGATAAACTCAAAACTATGTTATAATCAATGAAAATTTGTTTTTGGTTGATTTATTTTTGCAAAAACAAAGAAAAAACCTAAGAACGATTAAAAAAAATTATGATTATGTTTTTAAAGTAGGTTATTGATTTCTCCTCAAGAACTTTTGTTCATACATATCACAAAAAAGCCTAGTATGTCTGAGCTAGATTTATGTATGAAGGTTGAGCTAGGTTTATGTATAGAGGTTGAGCTAGGTTTATGTATGAAGGTTGAGCTAGGTTTATGTATAGAGGTTGAGCTAGGTTTATGTATGAAGGTTGAGCTAGGTTTATGTATGAAAGTTGAGCTAGGTTTATGTATGAAGGTTGAGCTAGGTTTATGTATAGAGGTTGAGCTAGATTTATGTATGAATGTTGAGTTAGGTTTATGTTTAAAGGTTGAGCTAGGTTTATATATAAACCTAACGTAAACTTACAGGACTTATGGGTTCAAGTCCTTTTTATATTAGGAAATACTGGCATGCTCATATTTTCTAAGTTTTAATAAAAATTGTAATCTTGCCAAAAAATTTGCTCTTGCGATCCATTGTAAATTTTCTGCAATCGATGTGGCTGCTCCCATTTTTGAGTTGTGCAGGCCTGATTTATACTTGAGTATAATGACTTTCTCACTTTGACCATTATTTTGTTTAATGAATCCAATCGTAATAGGTGTCCCATTATTGCAGCTTTGAGTCAGACTGAGCAGAGTTTAGTGAATGGAGAGAATCATTTATACTGAAGTGCAATGGCTGTCTTGCATAGGCTTACTTTTGCTAAACGCGTTTCAACTTCATAGGTGCTTCTTCATTGTGGCCTTGAGTCAGAATAAACTAAGCTTAGAATATAATCATCATCATCATCATCATCATCATCATCATCATCATCAGTCTTTTAACATCCGTCTTTGGACATAGACCTTCCCCAGGATGTACTACACTTCTCTATCATGGGCGTTGCGGAGCCAGTACTTTCTGAATTTGTCTAGCTCGTCCCTCCATCAAATATTCTGCCGGCCTCAGTTGTGCATGTGATCACGGGGGATCCATGTTGTGAGTCGCGATGTCCATCGGTTGTCTGCCATTCATGCAACATGGCCTGCCCACTGCCATTTGAGCTTTTTAATGGATTCTATGATGTCTCTGACTCTTTGTCTTTTCCTGGATGTAATGTGCTGTCTTGTGGTCTCTCCATGTGAGGCCCAGCATAATTCTTTCATGTGTACGTTGCATGGTTCACAATTTGTGGATCTGTCTCTTGGTTAGGTTCCATGTTTCAGCTCCGTAAGTCACTATTAGGAGGATGCATTCGTTATAAATCGCTGATAAATACGCATCTTTGATATAGACCACAGCTAAATTTGCTGGGGAATGTGTGGAAGATAGCTTAGTGTCTTGAAAGAATTACCTTGATAACTAACGTATTGCAGCTACACCTGCTATATGAAACATGGATGAAAGAAAATAAGTTCCAAAATACAAATAATTTTAAACCAAGAGGTTATATTGATTTAAGTTTTAGATTTTGAAACCTAAATAACATTGATATTTTTTGACTAGTGTTTCCTTCATCTTGATATCCCCAATTGCCATTCCATGATTGCTGGTAGGGCTGTGTGGATCAGAAATAAATAATAAGCTTCCGACTGCTTAGTAGCCAGTGTGGAATGACAGTCAGGGAATTACGATGAAAGGCAATTGAAATCATGATGAGCTGTATATTATGACGTATAAAGTGACGTTCTGATAAGACAAGCCCCTAATTTAAGTCTAGATTTTTTGGTTTTAAATCAGTATTTATTCACTATGTAGTGTTCACCTTTTGGCACTAATACATGCAAAAATCAGATTTATTTTGAGTTATCTGCCCTTGGCAGAGATCCATCTGTGACCACTAAAACACAGTGAAGAAGTTTAGAGGAATGGTAAATTCTTTGTCTCTTCCTCCTTGACGTCACGAAAAACTACCAATAGGATAACTGATTGTCATCTTTGTGGTATTTAAGCTTTTTGCGATAAACTTTCTCTCTCTCTCTCTCCCTGATCTGACAGCTTCAAGGTAAGCTCATATTTTTGCTCTCTCCCTTAATTAGGGTAGTTTTTACACACGCCTCTTTATATATACTAAGTTTTCTTCTTCATTCCTTAGAACATATTGAGAAAAGCTAAGCACTCTCCATGAAGTTATGATTGACTTCTAAAGAAAACATTCCAGTGGCCATAGTGTAGGTGACCAAAAACTGACGACATTCCAAGACTTGATCTCACATTCTCTAAGTGACGTTCCTTTTCCTAGATTCTTCCCTTCACCTCATTAAAGCCACGGTAGATCTCACCAAACAATTTCGAGCCTACAGTAAACGCCTGCCCTTCCCTTTTAATTCCTACAAGAATCAAAACTTGTTGTTATTTTTAACCTTCTCATTTGTCCTTTTTTCCCGGGTTTGTTAGCAATCCAACCAACTGAGAACTAACTTTGTTTTTTGCGTTTAAACTATGAACACATTATTTTCTAGGATTTATCTTCATAGATCTAGTCTGGAGTTTATCTGGGACTAATATCCTTGGCCATCCAACAACTGTTTTTGTATTTAGCTTATAAGACAACACCATTTTTGGAGTTTTCTTTTTCATTCTCCAAGTGTTTTATCTGTTGAAATATACAGTACTAATAAAACACAATCATGATATTATCCTGTGTACATCTGTAAGTCCTTAGATCAATGATGAAAAAAGCATTTATGAAACATCACTGATATCTGTTTTATAAATGAGTCTCCTTTCTTGTCAATGTATTTTTATTTGATCGTAAATATTTATCAAATTGGAAAAATATTATACAGAGAAAATTCCAGATCAAAATTCAGCCAATAACTATGTTGATAACAGCTTGAAAAAAATTCCAAAAGTGCTTGACCTTTTGAAAAACTTGCTTCTTATCTGAGTTGGGAAGCTTCAAAGACTTTGCCTAAAATCGTGAGATCAACATAATTAGAAAATTACATTCTGTTACTTGTAATAAAATGCATAGATACTTGTAATAAGACCATTGTCTTGCATAAAAAAAATTCTTGCTTTGCATTTATGACCAGGATTCAATTTCATGAAATAAATAGTTGATGAAACTAACTCAAACATATCTGAATTAACGGTTTCAGAGAGTTGTATGAAATCATGAGATTACATTCATTAGGAAAAATGTCACATTCAATGAGATATGAATTGTATATACTTGGATATAAGATGGTCATTTTATCTAAGAGAACTGTGTAAATATCATATAGGTATCAGGTATTTTCAAAACTTTCAGAAATTGGAAAAAGATGAAAAAATTTCAGACTGTGGTCTGGGGATATACATCAAGCACCTTTTGAGGACCCGAAAAAATTCATGAACCTGACTTGGTGTGAGGGGAATTTATTTATAATAATTCCTCCTTAACAATTTATCTACAATTATAATTTGTGCACAATCCTTTATCTATAGATACAAATCATTGACTATGATTCATCTCAAGATACAATTTATCTACAATGATTCATCCAAAGATACTATTCATCTACAATGATTCATCTACAGATACAATTCATATATAGTGATTCATCTACAAGTACAATTCATATATAGTGATTTATCTACAAGTACAATTTATCTACAATGATTCATCCAAAGATACTATTCATCTACAATGATTCATCTACAGATACAATTCATATATAGTGATTCATCTACAAGTACAATTTATCTACAATGATTCATCCAAAGATACTATTCATCTACAATGATTCATCTACAGATACAATTCATATATAGTGATTCATCTACAAGTACAATTCATCTACAGTGTTTCATCTACAGATACAATCTATTTACAATGATTTGTCTACAGTTCTTACTCTTTGTATCCTTATATTTCAAGTAATATTCACAACAGGGAGGGGATACAGAATAATACTCTTGTAGAGTTTGGTATGCAGACTCCCCACCAAAGTGCATATGGAAACAGCATACGTACTAGATTTTCATTTAAAAAATTTTTCGTATGTACCTGTGATCAATTAGGCATCAAGAATTTCATGGAGGGATTTATGGTCCATCACGAGGAACCCCTGAAATAAATGAAGTACGTTCAAGAACATGAATATAGATTATCATTTAAATATAAAATAATGTGATTGGAATTGAATAAACCTTCCCTGGAATTTGCCAGACCTCTCTATCGTTGTAGAGTCAATACTTTCTGAACCTGTCCAGTTCGTTACGTCATCTTATATTTTGCAGGCCACTTTTTCGCATATGATCTCTGGGGATCTATGTTGTGGGTTGTGATGTCCAGTGGTGGTTTGGCATTCTTGCAACATGACCAGCTCATTGCCATTTGAGTTTTCTAATAGATTTTATGATTTCCCTGAGTCCTGTTTTTCTTTAAATATACTGTGCTGTCTTGTGGTTTCTCCATGTGAGGTTGAGCATGATTCTCCCATGGACGCATCACATGGTTCTCACTTTGAAGGTCAATCTTTCGCTTGGATTCCATGTTTCAGCTCTGTAGGGTACTATTGGGAGGATGCATTGATTGTATACCTGTCTTTTTAGAACTAATGGGATTTTCTTGATCTTGAAGGTTGAGCTTGCTCGACCGGAAGCTTGTCATCCTGTAGTGATTCTTCGTTTAATTTATTTTTTTGAATCTAAAATAATGCTTCGAATATTACTGTATCTTGTCTATTATTAGTAGACTGGATATTGGAAGATACAATGGCGGTGTGATATAAGTATGTAGGTACAAAAGAAGAAGAGAAGGATAGAATATTCTTACTTCAACAACCTGTAGGGCTGACATGACATTCGGTGAGAGGTAGGGTTAGTGACTTAGGAGGCAACGAATGGAATCAAAAAAAGTCGTGGAGAAGCAGGAAGTGATGTATAGCCAGGTGAACAAGGGAAATGCAAAGGCTCCTGAACATTGAGGAAAAATGTCTCAGCTAAGTTCATCAGAATAGAGTTGGAGTCTGTTGGACACAGACTAGGAGTCATGCTGATGGCAGACTATGGAATAGATGTGAGCCTTGGAGATGCAAAGCCTGTGGAACAGAGATAAGCGCAGTTAATCACTTCTAAGATTTTTCAACTCTGTGCAGGAAGGTTTGTATCAACCTGATAACTATTATTGAAATTATAAAAAATGCACCTTTTAAATTTGAGTCTGTAAAAGATGTGTGGAAAGAAAAGTTTGCCATTTTTTAAGTTCAGTTCATGTAGAGAACATCTAGAAATTATTCATTGCCTTATTTCATGGCTGATTTTGTTCTCTAGTTTTTCCCAAACATTTCAGAGAATATATTTCATCAGCAAATCCCACCTCCTTTTAGAGCATATATTTCATCAGTGGCTTTCGCCTCTTTTTAGGGCATATATTTAATCAGCTCTCTGGTAAAGTCAGTCAAAATGATACATTGGGAATCAACTTATCAGTCATACAATGTAGTCCTACATATGTAAGAAATATTGATTTGTATCCTTTACCTTCCCTCCCCACCCCCGTCATGGCACCCTGATTTTCAACATCCTCACCCCACAAACCCCTTGCTTTACAGCACCCTTCTTGTGTCTTCTGGCACCCACAAGGGGCAAGTAGTACCCACTTGGGGAATCACTAACCTAATTTGAGCTTTTTTTTTTCTCTTCTTAAATATTCCCGATGCATATCTCTTATTATTTTTTCAAAGATTTTTATGCTTTCTAGTGTTTAACTTGATGTAAAACTTCTCTTTTCAGCAAAAAGCTGAATGCCAAAAACCACGTCAGTTAGATCCGAGGAACCAAAGCAAGACAAACTTATCTTCTTTCTTGGAGTTTTCATTCATGGATTATTGTTCTTAACAGCACGGGTTCTCTGTTTTATACACTGGAAATTAAGTAAGTTTGCTGTAAGGTCATTATTGCTGACACATCAAGGCACATCATATGGCCATCAATAAACATTTTGTGTAGACTATACTGCTAACTTTCATGTATAAGTTATAAAATCTTACTTTGGAATTCATTCAAAACAAGTCAAAGAATTCTAAAGAAACTTGACTAGCGAGATGGTCAATTTGAAATTCTGATATTTTGAGGTTCATTTCTATCATCTTCAGGGAATTTGTGTTGCTCATTTATTTGTCTTGTATCTTATAAATTATCCCACTTATAGCTAAGTTTTCTCTTTGATGGTGTTGTTGCTCAATATTTTGTTGTTTTATATACCAGTCATTTTATATCCTCTTCGTTAGGCGTGCATCTGATAGTGAAAAAATGAGGTATTGTTCTGCTTCCGGATATCCTTGAGCATCACTCTAATACTGTAATTAAAGTTGTCAATTACCTGAATGAACACTACTTGAAAGTCTATCTAGTATTGACCTTTCTGAAAGATCACTACTGGTGAGGTTCTAAAATCTGATTCTGGTTGTTCACAAGTTTGTTCTTGGGTGTGATGTTCTCGGTCACCCAGAAAAGGACAATGCTCTGTTTTTTTCAGAGATGAGTAATGTCATCAAGTGCTATGTAGAAGTATAAAACTTAAAAAGATTAAAAAAAACCCCAACAAAACACCCATTTATTTCATAAAAAGACAGTTTAAAAAAATCATTTTTAGAGCATTTCATTAATTCTTTTCAATATTCTTTGGAGCCCGCCTGACAAAGACAGTGTCATATTAATTAAAGTATAATTCAGTCATCGCTACATTTCTCATTTTTCGATTTCTACTACACGTAGTTATCTATTTATAATTTATAGCTGATTGAAGTATTGAATTTTAAAAACTTTGATGAAGCATTCCCAATAATTTTTTTGCCTAGTTTTTCTTTGTTTTTATTTTTATTTATTTTTATTTATTTTTATTTATTTATTTTTTTATTTATTTATTTCATTTATTCTTATCTTTGTTGCTTATAATTGCAACATTATAATCACACTGGGATTGATAATAACAAAGCTTCAGTTAAGAGATTATGATGAGGACTATTATATTATCAAGAAATGGATATATGATCTGACAGAAGTTGCTATAAATGCATTATTGATCGCAGATTTGATTCCTGCGGCAGCCTCATTTTCCTTAATTGTTTATTCTCTTTAAGCTGTTTAGGGTATCTCTAAAATAAGGACTTCATCAGCATATAAATTTTTGTTTATTTCTTCCAGGAGCAGAGACAAGGAATACAATAGATGAAAAAAACAATCTTATACTTACCTGGAATAAAATATGTTTTTTTCGTAATAGAGATGGGACATCTACGACAAAGTCCATCCATGTCTTTGCATTTGCACCTCTCTTGGTCATTAAAGAATCGATCATAAACATTGACCTGAAAATGACAAAAAACATATAATAAGTTTACAGTTTCATTTTTATACTAAGATTTAACATTATGAAGAACACATTCTAAGATAAAGTTATTAATCTTTTAGGATTAATACTTAAGAGTCATCTTATATTGTTTGTTTGGAATGTATACCCATTAGAACAGTACTTTGTAAAATAAAGTGTATACAAATTCACCGTATAGTAAAGTGTATGTGAGTTCACCATAAAGTAAAATGTATACAAATTTACTGTAAAGTGAAGTGTATACAAGTTCACTGTAGAGTAGAATGTGTACAAATTCACTGTAAAGTAAAATGTATACAAATTTACAGTAAAGTAAAGTGTATACAAGTTCATTGTAGAGTAGAATGTGTACAAATCCACCGTAAAGTAAAATAAATACAAGTTCACTGTAAAGTAAAGTCATTACATGTTCACTGTAGAGTAAAGTTTGTACAAATTCACTCTAAAATAAAAAGTATACAAAGTCATTGTGAAGTAAAATGTATACGAGTTATTTCCTTCTCACCCTCTATTTTATTTTTTTTCATTTCTGCTTCCTTCCTCTCATTTTTTTTTTTTTGAAGATATGGTATCAAAATTGCAATGCAAAATTTCACAAGTTAGTTGCGAAGTAAAACTCTTCATAAACTAGTCGAGCCACCTGATACGTAAGATCACGTACCGAACATCTATTAGTCAGTCATAGTTAGTGAGGTTTAATTTTCTGCTCTTTCACTGTCTTTGTTCAAAATTTGAATTCATATTTCTGTTTCTGTAGCTATATCACGTAGAATGCCACTCTTCCGTGGTTATCGACAATCATGAGCACGTTGGATTCTGTGGATAAATAGTCTCGCTTGAATTTCTGTTCTTCCATTATACTCATGTCAGCCAGTT
>OY735230.1:20278648-20306863 GCA_963457665.1 Thysanoteuthis rhombus | reverse complement strand
GCAAGACAGCACAATATATCAGGAAGAAAACGGAATTCATCAGAAAACTCAAAAGGCAATGGACTGGTCACGTTGCAAGGATAGCAGACAACCAATGGACATCACGACTCAAGATCCCCGGTGATCGCATGTGAATCCAAGGGAGGCAGAATACCATGTCGAGTGACAAACTTGACAAGTTCAGAAAATATTGGCTCAGCAACACCCATGATAGAGAGATCTGGTGAATCATGGGGAAGATCTATGTTCAACGACAAACGATAAACGACTGATGATGATGATGATGAAACATTTAACATGCAAAACTCTTCTCTTCCTAAGACAACTTCTCTACTTCTTTGCTACCTGCCACTTCTGTTAGAAGAAGATGCAGCAGACATGCTCGGCAATATCTTGAAAAACAACTGCTCCCTCATTCATAAATTCTGAGTTCACCATTCATGCTTGAAGACTTCCGAAAAAATCAAAATGCATTGGGTCCATTCAGACTATAAAATTATTCACGCTCCAAACATAATGTTCTCAAGAGATATCGCTTCATATTTAAGACAACCCACTCTCTTGACACACCTATCTTTCAAGCATAGAGGGTGTGCTTGACTGGAGGGTAGATGGTGATGTGCAGTAGAATACAAAAAACAGAGCTGCTGACCTCTTTGTGGTATGTAGATTACAATTCTGAACCGTGGATATATAACTATATTTGGGCATCAAATTCCATAAGAATCTATTCAAAAGACTTTAAAAATGAATCTTTGTACCATTGTTGCACCATTGAAAAATAAATCTATTGTCAAAAGATTTGAAATGTGATTAGACCTAATAATTGACTGGTTATAATCGCATATCAAGAATTTTTATTCATTTTTTTAGTCTTGTTACATAGACATACATTATTAAATGTGACAGAGTAATTTTACAAAGTTGATGTGATTTTGGGCAACTCTCCAAAGTTTCTAAGAGCTAGTCTTAGCAACTGAACTTGAATGGGATAAACAATTAAAGAAAATGGGGTCACTGCAGGAATCGAACCCGCAACTGATTGGTAGCCGCTGTAATATACCATCGCCTGAGCTAAATACCCACTGCCCAAACAACTGTTTTATATCCAAATTCTCATTCTGTTCATCCACTGTCAATATCTGCTTTATTTGTTCCTTAATGTAGACGATAACTTCTCCTTACCTTCGCTTTTTGAAAAATTTTACTTAGAAATGGATACATAATCCGACAGAAGTAACCAACTATAAATGCGTTATGTCGATCACTGGTTAGATTCGTGCGGCAGCCCCATTTTCTTTAATTGTTTGTTCTATTTATGCTGCCTAGGCCAAATGATACATCCGTAATGGAAGTCTTTTCAAATGAAGTTTCAAAATAATATAACGCATTCATAGTTATATATGTATATAATTACATGGTAAACAAGTAATGATCCCAACAAAAGAAAATTTACACATTGAACCATAATAGCAAATCATACGTAAAACAGAAAAAAACAATGAAGAAAATGACATAACTTGCATTGACAGATAATGGAAAATAGGTGGCCGAAGTGACACAAAAAAATCTTTTTATGTTTAGTGTTTGAAGCTGTAGAGCTTTCTAGAATATATATATATATATATATATATATACATATATACATATATATATATATACATATGGCCCCCGTCGAAATGCATCGAATTGTGTCCCCAGAATAATAATGAAAAAGTTTGGAGACGTGACACCTATCTCTTGAGTTTTTCACTTCACCCTCCTGTTGTCATTTTCATATATATATATAAATATATATATATATATATATATATATATATATATATATATATATATATATATAACGGTGCTCCTTGACTTATGATTGGGTTTTTCTTATGACTGGCAGGTCGTATCTTCAATTGGTTGTAAGTCGGACAAATTTTTTCCAGAAGTGTTTGCATGCTATGCTTTGCCATAAAAAAACTATTGCGTTGTCACCTTAACTCCTTTCTCTCCAAATTTTAAAAATGATATAGAATTCAAATATATAATCATATTTTGAAATTGAAAGATAGGTAAAAAATAATAATAAAAATAATGAAATCTTTTTCCAGTGAAGTGAAATTCAGATGTGTGCTTGGCAAATCACTCTTGTTTCAATTTTAACTTTTTTTTTATCTCTTTTCTTTAATCATAATTTGATTTCTTTTTTTATCGATTTTAAGCTTATTTTGAATTTTTTTCAATATACAAAATCAAAAGTTTTTTATGAATTTTGTTATTCATTGCTGTCTCAGGACATAGCATTCACTGTTATAAAATTCAAAATTTAACCCATTACACTATATCATTGTGTGCCTTACCAGTATAATATTCTTTTGTAAAATAAATAAAAACGTATAACACTGGTACAACCAAGAGATTGCTCTATATATCATCATGTAATTACATAGTATGTATAATTTTTAATTATTTATATACTATCTTGCTCTGACACACATGTACAACCAAGCAAATTTTTGTACTCAATTTATATTTTTGATTTTGGAGTGTGACTTTTATCTTTTATTTTTACGTAAGTTTTTCATACCAACATATTAATGTCATATGTATGGATGGTTACAAGGTTATAAATCAGGAAGTATGGATGACATGAAAGCAGTAAAAGAAATGAAATAATCCAGAGAAATATTTGTGAAAACAGATGAGACAACTAATATATGTACTAGCTGAAACCAGAGGAGTATAACAATATACTAGCAAAAAAAATCATGTGCACTAATAAGAAAACCCAAAAGTATTGGCAGGGAATAACTGAAAAATCACGAATTAGAGACAGAGTCTCGCGATTGCAGAGAAAGAAATGTGTATAATCTCCTCAAGGATCAAAAAAAAAATTTGTCAACAAAAAATGGCCAAAGTGATCGATCCGACTAAATCTGAAATTGGAAAGATTAGCAAAAAAATTTTGGAAAAAAATGATATAGAAATCAAAGAAAATTATGGATTCAATCAATGAGTCAATACGCAGGAAGCCGTAAACTGGTTTGGGAAAATAGAAGATAAGAACAACTCAGTGTTCATACAACTTGATATTGCAGATTTTTATCCTTCTATCACAGAAGAAATATTAAAGAATGCATTAATTATGGCAGAGACCGGCACTTGCATGAAAAATCCGAGATAGACATAATTAAACACTGTAGAAAAAAATTGTTATTTAATAATCAAGAACAATGGGTTCAAAGAAATAACCGGGATTTTGAGATTGAGCATGATTCTCTCATGTGCATGTTGCGTGGTTTTCAGTTTGGGGGTAAATTTTTTTTTTAGGTCTCACGTCTCTGTTCTAGTAGGAGGGTGAATTAGTTGTAGACCCTTCTTTTTAGAACTAGTAGGATTTTTCTTTTATTCTCGAAATTTTGAGTTTACTCTACCAAAAGCTTGCCAAACTAGTGTGATTTTTCACTGATATCTTCTTCTTTTGAGAATTTAATTGAGATTTATTGTGCTAGGTAGATGTAGTGGTCAACTTTCTTCAGCTCTGCGATTTTGATCATTATGTCTTTGTCCTCAACATTGTTATACAAGACATTGGTTTTGTCGAAATTCATGTGGGCACTAACTTTCTTGCATTTAGTTCATTTAGCCTTATTTGGAGATCATGAAGACTCTTAGAGGATGATATTGTCATCAATTCTTGGATTACTCAGGTATCCACTGTCTATTCTGATTCCTTTATATTCCTAATCTAGGTTTCTGAAGATCATCTCAAGGCAGGCTGTGAAGAGTTTTGGTGAGCTTGTATCACCTGGCCCCACTTCTTTTTCTAGTTAAAAGAGCTCAGATTCTTTTTGCAGCCTAATGAAGAAAATGCTGTGTCGATAGATATCTTGCAGTACTCTGACACATACAAGATTTACATATTGTTGTACTGTTACGTCAAGGACTTTGGGAATTTCCACTAAGTCAAAGGCCTTCTTAAAGTCAACAAATGCTACAGCAAGTGGTATTCTATGCTGCTTTCTCTTATAGTTGGTCTACTGAATAGAAATAGTCGATGGTTGAGTAGCTTTTTGAGAAGCTAGCTTGTATCCGTGGCTGGTTTTCATCTAGTGTTTTGGTGTTTTCTGGGACTCTCGGCACCTTCAACATCAGGACACTTTCCACAGTCATGTACCTAACCGATCCGGAAAATGAAAGTAAAGACATCAAATGGGACATTTTTGGTATTAGTGAAACGAGAAGACCTGGATAAGAACCAATTAGAACTAAACTGCAAACATCTTCAATACAACTACGGGAAGGAAGAAGGAAAACAAAACAGAGTTGGCATTCTCATCGATAACATCATTCAAGTTTACACACCTACTTAAGGCAACCAATAATAAGACAGACAACTTCTACGACAACATAGAATTCTACATTCCAAGAAACCCCAAATCATTTTAAAATCATTATTGGAGACATCAACGCCCAAGTGAGACAAAGTACTGAAAAATGCGTCAAAAACTACAGATACAAAACATGAAATGAGAAGTGTGAAGATCTTGTTAATTTTGCAACAGTAAATGGGTTCAAAACCGAGAACACCTTCTTCAAGAAAAAAGCCAGTAAAAAGTGGACTTGATGGAACCCTAATCACAAATTCAAAAACAGAATCGGCACTGAGTGATACCATCCAAGATATTCAAGTCCTAAATCAAGTCAATGCAGGAAGTAATCACAGAATAATAAGATGCAAAATTCAAAAATGTTCTGCGTCAAACAGCAACCATTCAACGTTCAAAAAGAGTTTACATGATCATTCAAACTGGAACTGAAAAAACAGTATGAACTCTTCACAGAACCATAAGAGAACATCAATGAGCTCATCAACAGTATAACAACCTCTTTAATTGGAGTCGCCTGTATGTTTGAGCCAAAGAGCACACAAACCATAAGTTAACTCCCAGAAGAAACCAAGAATCTCGTAGATAAATACAGGAATCTCGAGCAATCAACAACAACAATAGAAAAAGATCGAAGCAATAGATCTGCACACAACTATCCGAAAGAAACGAAGAGGAGATAAAGGAAAATTGGCTACTGAGGTCATTGAAAGTATTCTTGAAGAAGATAGAGGCTTCAAAACTATTGGAAAATCTCTCGGTACAAGAAAAAAGCAAATCACTAGTGTGCTCAAAGTAAATAGAGACCTAACTGGGGAGAAGGACCGAATTGTCCAACGTGCCCAGGAATTTTACAAAAACCTCCGTTCGACCAAAAAGAGGACACAGAAAAATGAAAGGACGAACAAATGAAGAGTATTCAGGTTGAGAATTCCCTACAAGTTACTCTACAGGAATTGAAGCAAGCCATCAAACAAACAAACAAGGGAAAGCTCCCCCCTCTCCAGGACTTGTAAACATCACCAATTGACCTACTCAAAAAAAAGCCCGGAAAGCCGAGAGTAATCAATTCAAGGATTTTCCAGATGTTACTCTGCAGTAGGTGGAGTAAACCATCAAATAAACAAAGGACTGCTGAGAGTTGACCCAAATTCTGATTGCAAATGCAAGAGCAGGCTTGATTGAAGACCTTTTGACCCGAATCTGTAACCTAACACTTAGTAAGTAAATGGAAGACAAAACAAAACAAGTGTCCGTGCAGTAATCTAAACTAATCATAACTCAAGCTAATAAATAATTAATAAAGAATATATAAATTCACAAAGTAAGATAAACCGAATTGAATCAAATAGGAAAAATAGCAGCATTAGAACACTATCAATATTATAAAACAAAAAAAACATCTAACCTTGCTTCCACTCCTCTCAATAGCTGACCACTTGGTAGTAAAGTCAGGCTGACCAATAAGTTTTTAGTGCAGGTCAGCCCCTTAAATAGATAGTTGGAACTTCTGAATGGGTATAAAAGGTTAAAAAGAATATCTCTTGACTGTTTAAAAATCTTTTTTAAAGTTAAACACAATGTACAATCTGTTATGAACCATTGAAAAAGTCTTTACTCATTATATATATATATATATATATATATATATATATATATATATATATATATATATATATATATATATATATATGTATATATATATATATATATATATATATATATATATATATGTATATATATATATATATATATATATATATATATATATGTATATATATATATATATATATATATATATATATATATATATATATATATATGTATATATATATATATATGTTTGTTGCGTGGATGTGGGGCGATCCAACAGAATATTGATGAAAGTGACAATTGGAAGGTGAAGGGGAGAAATTTAGAGAGAAAAGTAGGTGTTACATCTCGGAAATTATCCCTGGGAACAGACCTTTTTCATCCTGACCCCTCCTCTCACTGCGCCTTCTTATCTAAGACAAGCCCAACACTTACACACAGATACAAATACCCTCTGACTCCTCTCACAAACTCTTTTTATTCTAGATCAAAATTGACTCTCAGCAACACAGATACAAACATCTCTCCTCCCACTCCTACTAAACAACCCACAACATAGAGATATTCCCATTGCCTACCCCAATCTCAAACATATATATATATATATATATATATATATATATATATAGTATTTATACATATATATATCTATATATATATATTTATACATATATATATATATATATATATATGTATTCATACATATATATATATATTTGTAAAAATATATATATATATGTATATATATATGTATAAATAAATATATATATGCATAGATATATATATGTATATGTATAAATATATATATATATATATTTATATAAATATATATGTATAAATATATATACATATATGTATAAATATATATATATATATGTATATATATATATATATATATATATATATATATATATATATATATATATACATATATATATATATATATATATATGTATATATATATATATATATATATATATATATATATATATACTCTTCCATAGGAATAGAGCATTCTGATGGACAAGGGATTTCTGTGTAAAAAATATATCGCTTAAATCCAGCCTTACTGCCTGTCCAGTTCCGTAGTCCAGAGGTAGGATATCAGCCAGCAGGTCTGAAGTGAAAGTTTCAATTCTGCATTGCGGTACTGAATGGGATAATGGAAAGTCTATAGCCACACTGAAGAGATGAAATTCATCAGAACATGATACAATTATATATATATATATATATATATTTACAATAGTGAGTATATACCAAGTAAGTTGAATCATTACTTTCTTATTATGCTAAAATTAGCATCTTTGATCTATTATAACTTTCAATTATTTATTTGAAGATACAAAACTTGAGAATTTTTTCCTTCATTCATTTGTGCTGACTAAATTTGTTCTTGCTGCTGGAGGATAAAAAACGTGTGCAAGGAATCACCTTATGATTAAGAGCAATATCTGCAAATGAATTAAAATAACAAGCAGAACCACAACCAAATTTCTAATCCCCCCCAATTTCAAGTGACAATATCAAGTATTACTTACTGTATTAGGAATGATCTTTTGCGTAACTTTGACATAGTTCTCATCTAATACAAGAATTTGATATTCTTCAAAATTGCAGGATTCGGGCCCTTTAGTAAGGGTGACCTGTAAATTTGTGCCTTCATAGTAATAGACAAAAGATGGAGCATAACTGCTGCAGTCTGAAATTAGACGAAATCTTAAATTACTGAGATCTGCTTCTTTAAAGACTATAGTGGCTCATACTGAACATCAACTAAATTAATGGTCACAGTGATCATTGATTTGCCTTCTAAGATCTTGGCATAAAACATCATTTTGATATTCAGCTAATTAGCTTAATCATTACACAATCTCTTATACCTAATTCTGAAAATGAAAATTTCTTCATGGAGGTTGTTTGTACAGCAAAGTTTGCATTTTAGTAGTGGGGGCAAATGTCACAAAATATCAGTATGGTGGATTTTGTATGATGGGAATGAATGACTTCTAGGAATAAACTGCAAATATGATTGACTATCATGGACTACCAGGTGTTTTAGCTGAATTTGTTGAATATGGTGTCTGTGATGTCTTGTCTAGGTGTTTAGTTTGATTTGTTCATGGTCATAATTTTACCGAATGTTTTTTCAGAAACAAAAAGGAAGTTAGTAATTTCATGGTCTGCCTTTCTACCTTTATATACAGATAAACTGTAATAATATTTACATTCTTTATTTATTCAACTCAGTGTGAATATTCATAAACTTTATCTCAGAAATATTAAGGTGTTTGACATAACTCATAAATATTGTACTTTTCGGGTACAGATTTGGCCAATAGCTGGGTTTCAGAACTAGCTACTTTTAGGATGTACAATAACATTCCGAAATGAGAAAAAAAAAAAAATGGATCTTATGCAGAAAATGCACCCCAGATCCAATTGAAAGAGACAAGCAGTGATATCACCTCATATGTCAGCAATCTTATGGAAAAGTAACAAATTTTTATGTTTTATTTTAAAAAATTTTGGTCTAATATCTGCTCTATCTGATATATTTGTTGATAAATCCAGTGTGTTATGTTACTGGTCACATAAACAACCAGTTTGATTCCTGCATCATCCCATTTCTTTAATTGATTATTCTATTTATGCTGTCTAGGACAAATGACGTATTCATCGTGTAATAACAGGGGATCATTTCAAATGATATCATGCATTTATAATTATTCTGTTTGATTATATATTCATTACTTGATATAATTGTCTGCATTGAGAAATAATGGAGCAGATATGGACAGTAAATGAAGAAGATAAGATTTGGACATATAGCAGTTATTTGAACTTTAGACCTAACAGTGGGCTTTACAGCTCAATGGTATGAGTGGTGCCACATTACCTATTGGTCTCAGGTTCAATTCGTTTAATTGTTTATTCCATTTATGCTATCTAGACCCAAATGACATATTCCAAATCTTATAACAGGTGGTCATCTCAAATAGAGTTCTAGATGATAAAATGCATTCATAATAATTCGGTCTGATTATGTATCCATTTCTTAACATAATATAATTGTCCGCATTGAGAAACAATATAGCTGATATGGACAACTAGGTAGGTAAATAACTCAATTTATGTATTAGGTTTGTAATTTCACTTATACTTTGAGTATTATGGCACTGCATGTGGAGTCTGCTCCCACATCAGTGCTGGAAAAAAGTATTAATTCATTGTAGTTATCAATAACTTACCATATCTTTCAGGATCTGGAAATGAGTCAAATGTTATTGACTCAGAAGTGTTAGCAACGTTAGGCAAGGGATATAGCTGTGCTTTCCATGACCTATTCGCATAAATCCTCCTGAATTTATATTCAAAGGAATACTGGAGAGAATGAGAGAAAAAAGACAATCAATATAGATGTAAAGGCACAGGAAATACACAAACAAACTGAAAGCACGCAATACAGTGATTTCCAGTTCAAAGGACTGCATCAAGACCAACAATTTTTCGCTGATCAACTTGATTTTTTTTAATGAACTAAACACCAAAATTTTTTATAATTCAAGGTGAACAGTGTGCATAAAAATCAGAACAACACAAGTCCCTTTATTTTTCTACTTTCTCTTTCTTTTGAATGTCACAAGCTAAAAATATTTGGAAGATAGTTGTTTTGAGAAATGGAAAATATATTTTTAGTTTTTCTATCAGATTTTATATTAAAAAAAACCCCTTAATTTGTTTGCACTGCTGCTTGGTCGAAATAAACAGAACATTGGTCATAAGGAAAGGAGTAAATTAGTGATGATAACATATATTTGAATTGGTTCTTACAAGATTGGTCCAATTGTGCAGTTGGTCCTATCAAGAGGAATTCACTGTATCACTTATTGCAAGCATATTGATGAGACTTGCAAGAGCCAGAAAATTCTACTCGTATGAAAACTTAATAATTATCATACAATATGGTACCAGACCATAGTCTAGTGGAGGGTTCAACAAACCTTTCTTCTGGTGGGCTGTTTTAGATATGTTTTAAATCTTGTGAAAGAGGATAAATAGTGAACCACAAATTATCATACAAGGCTAAAGAAATAGCTTGTTATTCAGTTGCAGTGTAAGAGGAGTAATTTGGGGGGATTCTCAAGCTACGTTTATCTCCCATTAATTAGATTGTATACAAAAAGGATTGCTTTGTGTGCTATGTTGTAAAATAAAGTTTTAAAACTATTTTATTCCATTTTTATTGTTTATGGAAAAAATCATTATTGAATTGAGTTAGGAAAGAGAAAGTGAAAGTGAAAGTGGAAGTAGATAAATGGATAAATGAAAAAAGAGATAATAAGAATGAGTGAGAAAAGTTTTGAGGTGGGGAAAATTTGAAGGTTAACAAACAAAAATAAATTATAATATACAATACGAATATATAAAACATGAATAAGCATTGAATTACAAGTAGATTTGAATGTAACAGAAAGTAACTCTGAAAATTTCAACTTGTTTCATGTTTCACCATTTTTGGTTATCAATGAGTTAAAGGAACAAAGGTAGTTCTAGGTAGTTCTAGTTAAAATAAGTTATGTGCCTCATTGGCTTTTGAAAGGATATGTGGTGTTCTGTATTAGATATTATCGATGGATTCTTTAGGCTCCTCAGGATTGGGAATTACTTTGACTAATTCTCCAGGCAATACAGGGAACAAAAAGGCATATTGCTCTAAAAGACATGAGAACCTCAGTCCCATTATCTAAGATAATCAGTTTCTTTTGATTCATGGGAAGGCTGAAAAGGTGTTCTGTGGGGAAAGTAAGGAAAATGTCAATTGGCTGACTTTTAGCAAAGCTGAAAATGCAAAATATCAATAGATCCCACCCTGAAGATGAAACTACATGGGGGAACTGATTTTTTCAAATTTGGTATATAAAGCATTTTGCCATTCACATAGATATATATGAGGCCTTGTTGTCTATGAACAATTGAAACCTTACAGAAAATCGATGATAATGACATCAGATTTGGCTACATTGACTTTTTTTTGTCTTGATATTTTGCAATCTTATTTTGGCATGGGACTAATCTTTGTACGGTGAGAGGAGTAATCTGAATCTATAGAATAGTCTATTTTTGTTTGATTTTTGGGAACCACGTATGGCTCCCTTCAAGAGAAAATAGAAAGTCTTTTCACACAATTAAAATGATATGCAATATGCTCATGATGGGGCAGACACGCTAGACTCGAGATATATGTTGCTGACAGAGTTGCTGGTGTTGGTCAACACTTAATTCCATATAATAAATTACCACTTGTACTATATTAAAAGATCTTGCTTTTTCCCATTAAAACTATCTATTTGAACACTTCTCTCATCAGGATTTTCCAGAAAATCCATCTATAATGATACTTAAGAGAAATTTTCAAGATAATTTTTCATTTCAATCCACTAACCTTGACCTTATGTTGTTTACAAAGTGGGCAACATGAAAGGTCAAGGTTAGGGTGTCACAATGTAAAAAATAACTTGAAATTCCTTTACAGTACCATTTCAAATGTATTTTTTTTTAAAAGTTTAGACACTAAAAAAGTTTCTTCATTGAAAAACAATAAAATACAGCAAACCATTTAAAAAATAAGCAAGCAAATCATAAACAATGACAAGAAAGCAGAATAATTTGAATAATTCACAGTTTCATTCACCATAGATGCTAATTCTTTGAGTTGGATTAGTAGAAACTTGTCTCCTAATAAAATTCATGGGCCTTTCAAGTTAGTCTGAGCAAAAACCTAATGCCTATCACTTCCAAGTATGACCCATCTCAAACAATAAAATGAAATTGCATTTTTCAAATTTTCAAATTTATTCGCAGTATCTTTTTAATTGCTTACCACAGTGAATTGTTTAAAATAAAGTTTTAAAATTATCTTATTTCATTTTTATTGTTTTTGAGAACCTTTCCGTGTTTAGACACAACAAGCAAAATCATTATTGAATTGAGTAAGGAAAGAGAAAGTGAAAGTGAAAGTAGAAGCAATTAAATGAATAGATGAAAAAAGGAAAAAGATAAGAATGGGTAAGAGGGGCTTTGAGGTGGGGAAAATCTGAAGGATAACAAATGAAAATAGATTACAATACACAATACGTATAGATAAAACATGAATCAGCATTGAATCACAAGTAGCTTTAAATGTGATAGAAACTAAGTTAGAATTTCAACTTGTTTTGTGTTTCACTGTGCATGGAGTAAATATAATTTCATGTTTCTAAAGAGTTGAGGGTAGATTACAAGAATCCATTAGAATCTACTCAAATGACAATGGGCTGGTTGTGTTGCGCTAATGGCAGATGGACATCATGACTTACAACACAAATCCCCAGAGATCAAATTCAGAACTGAGGCCAGCAGAATATGAGATGGCGAGACGGACTAGACAGGTTCAGAAAGCATTGACTCCATGATGCCCATGATAAAAAGGCCAGATGAATCCTGGGTTGGGGGAAGGTCTACAGACGATAGAAGACTGATAATGATGAATTGAGCTCTTAATCTGATCAAAATGACTTATGTACTTTGTTAGTTTTTGAAAGTTTTGGATTTTGGAATATTTTGATTTTCTGAGAATCAAAGGGGTGCTCAACTGTACTTCAATGTTTTTTTTTCATTTTTCACCTACAATGAATAAGTTGGATGGATCCATAAGAACTAACTTGCTAAAAACCTGCTCCGTAGTGACCACAGAAAATTTGGTCGCTGCAGCTCTGACTGTTTTTGAGTTAAGCTATGTTAAACATCTGGTAAATTATAGAAAGATTGTGAATTTTCAGGCAAGCATGAAATTTGACAGATGCCACGTAAAAGACCAATTTAGACCATTGTAAATTGATCCCCCTTCTAAAACCTTTTTTTTTCGAAAGAAAAATATACCTTTTTTTTAAAGACATAATAAGTAATAAATATTTGATTTTTGAGTCCTCTGGTTCTATCAGTGTGGCCTGTATATGTTACACATAGAAAGATAGCCAATTAGAGAATAACTTAAAATCTGAAGAAATTCATGTTGACAGATGTACTGTTTTGGTTGTTGATTGACAATTTCTAACAGAAAATCTGGAATATAATAAGAGCACATACCATGCCAGAACTGGAATCGGTAATCACATCAGAGTAGTCCAATATGCGACAAATTTCGGGCTTGTTGGATGGTTTCAGGACAATTTTAAATCCCTTCACATTTCTTATGTCTGTATTGAGAAGAGAGTAAATTTAATAATATTTCTTTTAGAAAAATAATTATTTCAAAAATGTACGTAAAGGTGGATCAAGAATATAGAATTGAACCAAAGACACCCCCGAGCACGGAGGAAACCGTTTATCATAATCACAATGTTATTATTGTTATAAGAATCAGTTGCAACACTTCATTTAATATGCATTGAAAAAAATCATATCAAAACTAGCCTACCCATGCAGTCAAAAATAATGGCAGTGCTCACACAATTTTGTACTTACAAAATATCAAAAACATTATGCTGTTCTGCATTTACTCGTTTATGTTAAATTAGAGAGAGCTTGGAATGTTTTTCATGCATTTGCAGAGAAAAAAAAAACTAAGGGAAACTAATCTATGTTCTGCATTTGATAGTTATCTCCCTTGAAAGTTACAAACAAAAAATATAGTCAATTGAATGGCAAATTCTATCAGTAGATGTCTAATGACATCAATTTTTTACAATGTAAAGTTGTTTATAACAATGAATTAATAACAATGAATGCAATTATTTTCTAATTTTCATATCCTTTGCTTATTGTTATCTTGAAAGACCCTGTCTCAAAGTGATCACATTAAACAGCTTTCAATATACATGAAGTTCATCCATTTTACCGGAGATAATTCCAGGTGCTGTCGAAGACAAAAAAAAAACAACACAAAACAAAACAAAATTAAAAAAGATACAAATGGCTTACAAAAGAAGAATTATATATATATGTATATATATATATATATATATATATATATATATATATATATATATATATATATATGTATATATGTATGTGTGTGTGTGTGTGTGTGTGTATATATATATATACATATATATATGTATATTTACATATATATATACATATATATATATATATATATATATACATATATATATATATATATATATATATATATATATATATATATATATATATATATACATATATACATATACATATATATATATATGTATATATATATGTAAATATATATATATATATGTATATATGTATACATACACACACACATATATATATGTATATGTATATATATACACTCACACACACATATATATATATATATATATATATATATATATATATATATATATATATATATATATATATGTGTTATGCTGAATTGGCAAAATTGGCCAAGTTTGGACTTTTTTTTACAAAAAATAAGTAAATAGATAGTTTTAATTATTAGTACAAAAAAAATTAATAAACACATAGTTTTAATTTGATCAGAAGTTTACCTAATCAAAACAAGGATAAAAAAACAACTTTTTTTTAAGATCAAAAATTCATGTAATCAAAATAAAATCAAACTTTCTTTACAAAGAGTAAGCAGATTTAGCCAATAAGGTATTTTTCACTGATTTCGCATGATACATATCCAAATTTTATCGAAAAAGAAATCCTTGCTAAACGATCTTCATAAATTGGATTTATATTATCAGAGATGAACAGAGGAATTGTCTCATCTCACAAATTGTTGTAAGTGATTGATTCTTATAAAGTTTTCATTAAGCATAAGGAAGTGTCATCTCACAAGCCATTGTGAGTGATTGATTCTTATTAAGTTCTCCATAAGCATAAGGAATTGTCATCTCACAAGCCATTGTGAGTGATTGATTCTTATTAAGTTTTCATTAAGCATAAGGAATTGTCATCTCATAAGCAATTGTAAGTAATTGATTCTTATTGAGTTTTCCATAAGCATAAGGAATTGTCATCTCACAAGCCATTGTAAGTGATTGATTCTTATAAAGTTCTCCATAAGCATAAGGAATTGTCATCTCACAAGCCATTGTGAGTGATTGATTCTTATTAAGTTTTCCATAAGCATAAGGAATTGTTATCTCACAAGCCATTGTAAGTGATTGATTCTTTTAAAGTTCTCCATATGCATATGGCTAAGTGTCCTTCAATTATTTGCAATAAAACAGAAATAGAGAAGTAAACTCAGTAATAAGTTTTGCCTTCGCTTGACTCGATCATACAATTATGTATAACTGTGTAGTGCAAGTAAATTAAAGCCATAGAAACATTTGCTAGACTGAGATCAAGGGAGGATATTCCTTCCTTGTGCAAAAAAGAAGAAACAGAAACCTTATTGATTATAACACTTCAAACCTTCAAGAAATAGAGTTTTAAAACCTTCACTTTAAAATCATTGCTTTGAAAACCTTAAATTATGTTGAAAGTTTTTAGCATTTATTTTTTGAGGATGGAAGAAAAATCATTGAAGTTGATAGATCCATCATCACTTTAGGATGACGGGCGTAGTCAAAATATTCTGGGAATAAAAAAATAACCTACCTGCTAACCACTTGATATCAAGTCTAACATAATTAAATCCAAAGGTAGTAGTTTGAAATTCGGATTCAATTATTTTAGATGGTATTCCTCCATTAGCATTCAGTTTGTAGACATCCAAATCTTTGGGACAATCTGAAAATTATAAAGAGTTTTGATTTCTTTCTGCAAAGATATATGCAAAATCTTCTCAGTTATATGGATTACCAATGCAAAATTCTAGGAAGTTACGGAGAACTGATCCAAAGGTCCCTGATGCACTAAGTAAGCTGAACTGTGGCACCCTTTAAAATATACATAGAAACTATCAACCAAAATTGCCAACATAGGTTTCTCCAGTTTTCAAGTTGATCTGGCTGTTAGGCTAACTGGTTTTCTGGTTGGCTTGCTATTTCACATGCACAGGCTTTTTTGACAGATATATGCTTGTTTAGTTTTAAGAGGATTAAGATTAAAAGTTCTGTCTCTTTGAAGCATAAATTCAGAAGCTTGGAAAAGTGCAATTAAAGTAAGTAGAGTAATTATGTGAGTAAAATAAAGTGAATTTCAATATAACAGATATAATACAGTTTTAATGTAATGTATAAAATCCACACATATAGAATGCATTGCGTAACTCTGTATATATATATTTGTATATATATACATGTGTGTGTGCGTGTAAGATTTTTCAATGATAGAAAAGATACTGCATGTGAATAAATAAACAAGTAATCTTAACTGTATAGGAATTACACTTATCATTCAGCTGACTGCTTTTAAAGATCCATATAGATCAGACTCTATCTTTCTTGTAACTGGATCTGGGAGAAATCCTCCGTCTTTTGGGGGTGGGGATGTTGAAAAAGAGTAGATAGTCATGATACTAAACTGTTACAAATAGTTTTCTTCCAATTATTGTTCTTCTGTATATTTCTTTTCATTCATTCTTATAAGAGCACCTTAATTTAAAAAACAATTTTTTTGTCAAAAAACACTGCAGCATATGGACTATTAGGCCGTATCAGTGGTCTGAGAGTACTTTCTCATTTTCAGGAACTTAGATAAAAGTGTAGTATCTGCATGCAGTGTGCCCTTTTGGTAGCTTTGTACCGACGCAATATAGTGACTGATGATGGCCTACTGTAACTCAGAATTGCTAAGTATAAGAGGCCAAGGAAAAACTGCCTTCCCATGTATTTTGCACTCCTATTTTGGCATGGGACTTAATCTGGATACGATGAGAAGAGAATTTTAGTCTGAATCCATAAAACAATCTGTTCTTTGTTTAATTGTTGGGAACCACGTATGGCTCCCTTCAAGAGATAATAGAAAGTCTTTGCTCACAACAACATGGAGATGCAATATGCTTAGGGGAGGGGCAACACTTGCTATCATGAACATATATGTTGTAGACAGAGTTGCTGGTGTTGATTCAACACTTAATTCCATATAATAAATTACCACTTGTACTATATTAAAAGATCTTGCTTTTTCCCATTAAAACTATTTATTTGAACACTTCTCTCATCAGGATTTTCCAGAAAATCCATCTATAATGATACTTAAGAGAAATTTTCAAGATAATTTTTCATTTCAATCCACTAACCTTGACCTTATGTTGTTTACAAGGTGAGCAACATGAAAGGTCAAGGTTAGGGTGTCACAATGTAAGAAATATATATATATAAATATGTACTATATTAAAAGATCTTGTTATTTTCCATCAGAACTATCTATTTGAAAATTTCTCATGTTAGTAGCTTTGTGCTGGTACAATACAGTTGCCAATGATGACCTACTGAGTCTCGGTATTGCCAAGGACAAGAGGCTTAGGATTTGTCCAGTGGCTTCAAAAAATAACCCTGTCGGGTCTTGGGGGATCAGTAAGCCCAGGGCAGCACTTTCCCATTTTGTTCTAAAGAGGAAGGATCAGACTTGCCGTGATGCCTTCGCAACACTAGTTGTGGAGACTGGAACAATTTTTTTTGAGTCTCTCATATACAGAACTCTACATTTTGCTCTTGTGAAAAAACGGGCAATTACATGATCAGTGTGTGGTATCTGTTCTCATCAGGCTGATATAGATACATAACCAATGTGGAGACTTTGATATTTAACTGATTGACACTGATACAAATATATATACATATGTTGTCAGATTAGAAATATATTAATAAATTAGTATTTACATTAATCAAAATATTATATTTCGTTTAAAAACATTTAGAGCTACTAAAGCCTGAAGTCTACCAGGTAGATTGCAGCTTAAAGTGTAGTATCTGTCGTTATCCTTATCATTCTTATATCTGATATGTTCCTGATGAGGGGACTGATATTTTACTGATTTAGCCTTGTCTCTAACCCTAATCCTAACTCTAACCCTACCCCTTCATTTGTTATCAAGTTAGAAAGGTATTAATGAATTAGTATTTACTTAATTGTAAGTTAGGGTTTGTAATCTTAAAGTAAATTAAAATATATTGTTTCTTTTTTTATACACTAACAGTTGTTCAAGTCATCAAACATTGGTGAGGGTCATGAAGTAATAAGCTGATAAGAACTGATACTACACTTGGATTTTAGGCAAAAGTCCAAGAATCTGTGGACTATTGGGAAATAAGGCCCCGTAGACTGTATGCTATTGTAGTACCAAACATTTGCTACTTACCCCTTGTTTTAAATAATTTGTACGGGCTTAGAAACTGCAAAATAAAATTTTTTAGAAGCATTTTAAATGAAATTAGTGCCATATAACTTTCAGATGTAAGAGAAAATTCAACTTAGATACTTCAACAAGTCTAATAATGAAAAACATTTATTTTACAAATATTCTTTAAGAATCTCGTTGCTGATGCACTTCATTCAATGGTGAATATTAACCACATTTATTGAACATTATACAGCAGAAATTTCAAACCAAGATTCAGCTTCTACCAGGTATTTAGGTTGAATTTGTGGTGTAAATCGCCGAGTAATCATTAGTCCAAAATGGCTGCCGTTATGAAGACCTTCTCAGATTTTCAAAACTATTTTTATTTGATTGCATAGATAGCAAAAAGAAAAGATAAACAAAAAATATTGAAAGCTTTTTTTTTCTTGATTGAGCTGTAGGCAACCTTGCTCTTATCAAATGTATTGATCAGAAATATCTCAGAAACAATTAAAGATAGAAGCATGCTGTTTTCACCATTCAATAGCATGTGTTTAAGATCAATTTAGATTTTTAAAAATCAACCCAACCCAGTCCAGCCCGTTCATCATGGTTTTTGAAGCTCAATAAGTCAGAAACTTATAAAAGTAGAAACATGATGTGTTCATGGATCAATACACCATAATTCTAAAATTTATTATGCTTGTGGCAAGTGGAGTCGTTCTTAATGCAATTGTGGGAGTGTTATGCAATTAAGAAGATAAGTGCTTATATCATGTAAACAATAACAGATACTAGTAACAAGTCCTCACTCCCACAATGAATGTAAACAAGAATTTTTCACTATTTCATACTCAAGTTTAAGTACGTAGCAAATACATGCAAAAATCTTTTTACTTTTCTATTTCTTTTCATCATCATCATCATCATCATCATCATCATCATCATCATCATCATCATCATCATCATCATCATCATCATTCTGTCAATGTCCGTCATTGGACAAAGACCTTCCCCAGGATTCGCAACAATTCTCAATCACGGGCGTTGCGGAGCCAGTACTTTCTGAATTCGTCTAGTTCATCTCTCCGTCTTGTATTCTGTTGGCCTCGGTTTTGCATGTGATCTCTGACGAACGCTGAAAGACTGATGATGATGATGATGATGATGATGGTGGTGGTGATGATGATGATTCATTTCTCGGCCCGTGAAAGAGGATCTTCTGATATCTTTTTCACGACTCTCATCGTATACATCAAAATTGTGACCTCTAAATCTGTGATTTTACGAGTGACAAGATCGAAAATGAAGGTAATTTTGTGTGACACCTTCGTTGTAAGTAACTTATACGCTTCGATCATATTGCCTCTGTATCTAGGATAGCATAATGTAACTGTAGCCCGTAACATCTCCTGATTGGATAAGTTTACCAATCCAGTGATCATTTTTATACTTGTCACTATATGTTTCCGTGTATTATCATTTTTTTTTCTTTTTCTGGCGAGGGTCTCACCATCAACAGGAATAACCTTTTGAACATATTGATGTCAAGATATATACAATTTCTGCATATCATACCCATCAAATTTGCACACACACACATACACACACACACACACACACACATATGCTTATAGTCAGATACGCCAGGTAATTATAACTTATGTCTTACTGTCCATTTGATTGAATCGCTAAGAAAATAGTAAATAATGACTAAATTGCCAAATAAATGGAATAATACTAACTCGTAGCTGCTGTGTACCCTAATATGTTCATAAAATGTCGGTATTTATCCACTTCAAGTGCAAAGGAAAGCTTAATAATAATGATTGATTCTTTTATTTATATATTTTCTATCAGCATCATCAAATACTGTTTCACTAACGCTGATAATCTTGCAAATAGATTAAATGAGTTCAGAGTACAAATAAAAATAGAAGGCCCGGACAGAATTGCCATCAATAAAACTTAGGGTTCATAAAAATACCAGACGACTCCTTAGAAAGAAACGGTTATAATATAAGAAAAGGACAGCGAACATCCAAAAGGCGGCCTATTGATTTATATCAAGGAAAACTTATGATTCAAACCCCATGAAAAATCAAACAATAAACGATTGGACGAACCACTGTTTGGTTATAATAAAAACAGAAAGTAGTCATCTGCTCCTTGGATTGATTTATAGAAAAGCCTCCCAAACACAGCAAATAGAATACGTGAATGTGAATTAATTACTAGAACTGATAATAACCGCTTATAATGCCAATAGAAACAACATAATCATAATTGGGGACTTCAACGTCTTAAACATAGACTGAGAAAATGTCAGATGACCTGAAAGCAAGAATTAAAAACCAAACGAATTCATTAATGACATCAACAATAACCACCTGAGGCAGCATACCAAAGAACCAACAAGAATAAGAGGTAACAATGAAATCAGAATACTAGATTTAATCCTAACAAAAGAATCATGATAATGAACCGATAATGAAAATAATGAACCGTTAAAAAAAGATGGTCACGCAACAAAAACATTTGAATACAACATAAAAAAACGAAAGTAAATAACGAATACTATCAAAACAGATATAACTACTTTAAATGCAAACAAGGAAACATGAAAGCAACATTCAACTCTGATTGGACACGACTGTTCAAAAATGACGAGATAGGTAAAATTTCGGAGAAAATACAAGGAACTATAGAACAAAAAAATGTACAAACGGATGTCCCGAAGACAAACCACAATACAAAGTGTGCCAAACCACCTTGGTTTAACAAAGAAGCTAAAAAGGCCATAAGAGCAAAAAGATCTCTCAGGGAAACATACCTGAAAAACAAGATCAGACTTGAATACATACAAAACCTTACAGAGAGAGAGAGAGAGAGAGAGAGAGAGAGAGAGAGAGAGAGAGAGAGAGAGAGAGAGAGAGAGAGAGAACATCGAAACTAATAAAAAAAAATCAAATGCAATTACGAAGAAAATACAGAGCAAAATAAAGAAATCTCACAGAAAAGTTTACAACAAATATGCAGACTAAAAGAAGAACATCAGAAAACCCATAAATAAAATCTAAAAAAAGAACTTCCAGGGAATAGAATGCAAAACAAATAAAGAATGTGCAGATGAAACAAATAAGTATCTTGCTAAACTGTTTAAGAGAGAAAAAGATGAAGACGTCCTTAGATTAAATGAATCCCTACTACAACAATTTGGAAAAGGATCTCATTTATTTGGATCGACCCAGCACAGACACCAAACAATCGACGAAATATACGTCAATAAAGAAGTACTTAAAGAACTGAGAAACATTAACATATACAGAGCAATGGGTTCAAATGACATACAACCTAAAGTACTACATATAGCTGCCGATGAATTATCTAAACCAATCATCATCATCATCATCATCATCATCATCATCACCATCATCATCAGTCTTTCAACGTCTGTCGTTGGACATAGACCTTCCCCAGGATTTGACACACTTCTCTATCATGGGCGTCGCGGAGCCAGTACTTTCTGAATTCGTCTTGCTCGTCTTTCCATCTAGTATTCTGCCGGCCTCAGTTCCGCATGTGATCTCGGGGGATCCATGTCGTGAGTCTCGATGTCCATCGGTTGTCCGCCATTCTTGCAACATGGCCAGCCCATTGCTATTTGAGCTTTTTAAAGGATTCTATGATGTCTTTGACTCTTGTCTTTTCCTGGATGTAATGTGCTGTCTTGTGGTCTCTCCGTGAGAGGACTAGCATAATTCTTTCATATGCACGTTCCATGGTTCTCAATTTGCAGATCTGTCTCTTGATTAGATTCCATGCTTCAGCTCCATAAGTGACTATTGGGAGGATGCATTGGTTTTACACCGTTCTTTTTAGGATTAATGGGATCTTCTTATTTTTGAAGGTTGAACTCGCTCTGTCGAAGGCTTGCTATCCGAATGTGATTCTTCGCTTGATTTCTTTTTCTTCTGAGGGTCTCATGGAGATTCGTTGTCCTAGGTAGATGTAGTTATGTTCAAAAAATCTATATCTGGAGGAAAATTACCTCAGGATTGGGAAAAAAACAACGTTGTAGTCACACTGATACACACACAAAAAGAGCTTTCAACTACAGACCAATTTCACTTACATCACAAATAGTAAAAATATCAGGAAAACTAATAAAAAACGAATTATGAAACACGCAGAGAAGCACTGCATCATTTCAGATACTCAACGCGGTTTCATGCCTGGTAAATGTATGTCTAACAAACTTACTGTCAACACTGGAGGAATGAACAAAACGAGACGACGAAAGTAACCCAGTTGACAAAACATATCTCGACTTCAGTTAAGCTTTTGACTCAGTTACACACACAGAGCTACTGCACAACCTGGAATCCTACAATATCAAAGAAGATATTGATAGAAGACTTCTTAATTGGACAGAAACAACACTCCCGAATGCAAAAGCAAAAGTGTGTCCGTCTGATTGATTACTTGTTAGATATTTATTAATTTTTTTCCCTTGTTTCCACGCAAGAAAACGTATGCGTATATCATAGAGTGTAATCATCATCACCACCACCACCACCACCACCACCATCATCATCATCATCATCATCATCATCATCATCATCATCATCATCATCAGTCTTTTAACGTCCGTCGTTGAACATGGACCTTCCCCAGGATCCGCCACATTTCTCTGTCATAGTTGTCTGGATATCTTATTATATCTAGCGTTTACAGCTTAACGAATACCAATTACAGTAGTCAGACCAAGGGGGATTTTAGGTCCAATACTCTTCATATCATACATGAACAATTCACTAAAATTACTGCAATCCAAATGTGCCACGTTTGCTGAGGACACAAAAATGTATAACACAGTAAGCGACCAATATCACTCAACAAAAACAGATGAAGACGAAAGAAGAATTTGAAAAAGGGTCTGAAACATGGCGGCTACACTTCATTACGGAAAAATTCAAAATAATGCATATAGGGAAAAATAAACTAGGATATCTACTACATGAATAATAAAAAGAAAAAAGTGAAACTACAGAGCAAGAAAAAGACTGCGGCATAATCATAACATTAGAAGTTAAAATCCATAACCATTTAAAAGAGAATTACTAAAGCAGCTATAAGAATAACTGGAATGATAAGAAGCCGATTGGATTTCTTTAATATAAAAAAAAAACGTTTAAAATATTGTACACAACATATATAAGACCCCAATTAGAAGATGAGGTGCAAGCATGGTCTCCACATTGCAAAAAGATATAAATAATTAAAAAAAAATATCCAGAGAAGAGCAACAGAACTTGTACCCGAACTAAAATGGCACCCTTATGTTAAAAAAAGACTCGATGAATCAAATTTAACAACATTAGGAGGAAAGAGGATAAAATGCAGAAGTGGGAAGACATGATACGAACATTTGAAATAATAAAAGGCATCGACCACATTACAACCGAAAAATTCTTTAAATCAAATAAAAGAAAAGAATTTATTAAGAACATCGCAGAAAAAAATTTAAGAAGGGCCTTATTCTCCCAAAGAGTTGCCAACTATTGGAACACGTTAGTGGATCAAGACCCAGGAATGATAGAAGCTAAAACAGTGAATAGCTTTAAAAATGAATACGACTATTACAGAACCTACAAAAAAGTAAGACATGAAAGATATTATCATAATTGTGCTCATAGTGGAAGTAGATGAGAAAAGGCCTTTTTCCAGTAATGAAATCACGGCTATTGATGATGATGATGATGATGATGATGATGATGATGATGATGATGAGGAGGAGGAGGATTATATGTGTGTGTGCGTGTGTGTGTATTTTAATAACATAATTGTTGCATTAAAAGAAACAAATAGAGTGGATATAGACCGTGAATAAACGAGACGAGAATTCGGAGTTGAGACAGTCAATTTCGCCTTTGCCTAACCAGCAGCTGTTTAGCAAGAGCTAAGAGCAACGCTGTGTTGAAGCAGATTCCCTATCAGTCACAGGTTCGATTCCTGCAGCAGCCCCATTTTCTTTAATTGATTAATCTATTAAATGTTTATTCTACCAAATGCTAAATTCACCGTGTAATAACAAGTGATATTTTCAAATAATAGTTTCTACAAAGTATAATGCAATTTATAATCATATATATACAGGAAATGTACCTCTGCAAGCATTGTTTAAAATCAACCAGATTGATATAACTTACCTGTAGTTGTCCATCTGATTGAATCGATAGAAAAATAGTCAGCATTGACAAAATAGTCACGTACATGAAATGATACATAATTACAACTTGTGTCTGTGTTGTATTCTGCCACTGGTATATTTCCAATGAATTAGGTATTTACACACAAGGACAAGCTTAGATTATTCGCTTCATGATGTGACAAGAAGATTACTGTATAAATTTAAGAAGAAACACAGCTCTCCTAAAGAATTATGAATTGGCTCCACGATCGGTTCAATATTACATGAGCAAACACACCCGGATGCAGACATAGATATATGTGTCTGTCTGATTGATTGCCTGTAAGTCTTTTTAAAAATTGTTTTTTTCTCTTGTTTCCACATAAGAAAACGTATGCTTGGATCCATAGAGGGTAATAGTTGTCCGAAAATCTTACATCTAGAGTTTTAATCGAAACTAATAGCTATTTTTCAGTAGTCAGACTAACGTCTTTTATGAGTTTACCTGCCCGTTGGAAGACAGAGTCCCCTATCGAGTTCGATTAGAAAACATAAATTCACATATGACGTTGGTATACTCTCGGTGTCATCAACTATCTCGAACTTCTTTCGGCAGAAGCCGATTTAGCTGGAACTTCGTTGGCTGCCTGATCACTTACCCTATTCTTTGAGTAACTGCATTTCGAATGACCCCCCAAATAAAGGGAAATGGATTCGATGGCATCCTGAAATGTTCCATTGTATATCCCCCAAACACCGGTTGACTTTTAATTTTCTATAATTATTAATAAACGGATATATAATCCGACGATAATCATGAATGCGTTATATCATTTGAAACTTTATTTGAATAAACCTCTCGTCATTTCGTGGAGAATGTGTCACAGCCTAGACAACGTAAACAAAATGAACAATCAAAGAAAATTGTGCTGCTATAGGAATCGAACCTGCAACTGATAGGTAGCTGCTTTAACGCTACGTCGCTCTTGTTATTGAGTCGGTCCGTTTAGCTCAATGGTAGGAGCGATGCTATGTTAAAGGGGCTACCAGATTACACAGATCAATATCACTTACCTTTAGTTGTTGTTCAGAATAAGCCGCCAGAGAAATAGTTAGTACTGAAATAATATTCGCATACACGAAACAATTCATGATTACTGGCAACTGAGTGTTCTGCTACTGATATATTTCATACGAAAGTAAGTACTTATACGCGAGTACACGTTTAGAATAATCAATGAAAAACGTGACATGATGTGATAAGAATATAACTATTAGAAAAAAGGTTAAAAGTTGAAGGATTATGAATTAGCTTCATAACTGGTAGAATATAGCATGAACTATTCTTAAATGCAAAAGCAGAAATGTGTCCGTCTGATTGATAACTTGTTTTTTTTTGTTTTGTTCAAGTTTTTTTTCTTGTTTCCACATATGCATGGTTCTATAGAGAGTAACAGTTGTCCAAAAATCTTACTATACTCAGCGTTTATAGCTAAACAAATAGCCATTAGTCAGACCAAAGTCCTTTACGAGTTTACCAGCCCGTTCGGGAACGGTATACTCTATCAAAGTGGCATTAATTGTTACTTTATTATTATTATTATTATTAGCTATCTCACACTAGTTGCCGGGTGGTTACCGCTGGAGTTTGAGTGACAGCAAGTCTTCTCAAGTCTCTAGCCCTTCTCTCCTAGTTCTCATTGGCCACAGTAATACTGCAGTTTACAGTTTCACACCGGTTGCCCAGTGGTCATCGCTGAAGGCTGAGTGACAATAAGTCTCCTCAGGTCTTCAGCCAACATCTCTTCTTTCTTTCGCCTATCATGCCAGTGCTGTGGTTTACGTTTCCGCTTTCATTTCCCTTCCTCTGTTAGGTCACTGTTAACAATTAGTGTTGCAATCTTTATATTTCTAGCACTTTCCTCAGTATCCGCGCAGTTCCTAGCAGTGCTGTGGTTTGTACAGTCTCAATCCTTTCTTTAATCCTGATCTCCTCCAGTATAGGTCCTGGTATTTTTCCATTTTTTTCACTCTCTTTCCTCTTCACTCTATGATCTACAGGTACAGCCACGTCTATTATCTGGCAGGTCTTCCTCTTCTTGTCTACGATTACCAAGTCCGGTCTTCTTGCCTGGATGAGAAGGTCGGTTTGGATGTCAAAGTCTTATATTCTTCTTCTTCTTCTTCTTCTTCTTCTTCTTCTTCTTCTTCTTCTTATCATTATTATTATTATTATTATTATTATTATTATTATTATTATTATTATTATTATTATTATTATTATTATTAAGTTCTTGTTTCTTCATAAGAAAATGTATGCTTTGATCCATTTAGTGCAGCTAAACAACTAGTCGGACCAACCTTAAAAAACAAGACGATCCCAATAATCCTAAAAAGAAGAGTATACAACCAATGCATCTTCCCAATAGTCACTTTGCCGAAAGCTTGCCATCATCGAGTGATTCTTCATTTCATTTCTTCTTCTTTTGTGTGTTTCACAGAGGTTCGTTGTCCAAGGTAGATGTAATGGTCTACTTTCTCTTGTTTTGCATCTTCGATTTTAACAGTTATGTCCTTATTCTCCGTGTGGTTATTACGCATGACCTTCGATTTACCGAAGCCCATGTGTTGACTGACTTTCTTGTTTTCTTCGTTCACTTCATCTAGCATTAGTTGGAGGTCGTGTAGGTTCTCTGCGAAAAGGACGATGTCGTCTGCAAATCTGAGGTTGCTCAGATATCCGCCGTCTTTTTTGATTCCACTATTCTCCCAGTCCAGGTTCTGTAAGATCATCTCAAGACAGGCTGTGAAGAATTTGAATGAGCTGGTATCACCTTGTCTTACTCCTTTTCAGAGCAGGAAGGGTTCAGAATCTTTACGTAGCCTGATGAAGGAGCTGATGTGATTGTATACTTGTTGCAGTACTCTGACGTAAACAGGGTCTACACCTTGTAGAGTGATAGTCTTCATAACAATGGGAATTTCCACTGAGTCGAATGCCTCCTTGAAGTCTGTAAATGCTACAGCGAGTGGCATTTTGTATTCTGCCGCTTTCTCTTTAAGCTGATTTATTGAATGTAGATGGTGCATGGTCGAGTAACCTTTTCTAAATCCAGCCTGATCCCGTGGTTGGTTTCAATCTAGTGTTTTAGTGATCTTGTGAAATGTTTTTTAGATGCAGTTGAGTAGGCTTATAGGTCTGTAGTTGTTAAGGTCTTTGGTGTTTCCGTTTTTATGTAAAAACATTATGATTCTAACGAAATAAATCAAGTTATTTGAAAATTAAAATAAAATTGAACGTAATTACAGTCAGCCCCATAATCTCTCTGTTGGTTTCATTTTCTCAGATTTGATTATTCGCGATTTACCATCAATAGTTAAATCGGATTTTTAGATAATTTTGCAGTCTCCTTTGGAAGACCATGGACTATTATAAACACTGTACTGTGCACCGTACTAAAAGAATTATTGGATGGAATATTGAAAACCATTATTATTCATTTTGACTACTATTTACATCCATCTCAACTTATTTAGTTTTCTTTGGTAAGATTTTGTTTCATCAAAGAAAGCTTCAAAGCGGTTTTAACAATTTTTTTCTGAATAATTCTGTGGTGATTCCAATCAATGTGATCTCTGCTATCTCCGAGAGAGTGCCAGTTTTGGAAAAAACTTTTTTTTTTTTAGGTTGCAAGGGTTTTATATTAATGATGCAGCTATAATGCTGAACTGGATACTTACTTTCTGTCCATAGAATGATCATTCGAAATCGTTTTTCCAAAAGATAAAAATCTATCTGAACATAATTACAAAAGAAAAATTTCAACTCAACCCACCGTCAT
>OY735230.1:20188648-20276148 GCA_963457665.1 Thysanoteuthis rhombus | reverse complement strand
TTTGAAACGAGGACAAGGGCCGTGAAGATGTTAACATCTTTCTATAATCGACGATATCAAATTGAGGGCCTCTATTCAGGCAGATCCATGCAAAATAGGTTGCTGGGGAACTAAACGTTGACTATTCAACAGTTGTATTAATTTTGAAAAGCAAAAAAAGCTTGACATGGTCACGAATAACCCTGAAAAAATCACCCTGCAGTAAATAAACAAACTAGGCTGCAAAGTCATATCTCACTCAGCTTACTCACCATACCTCGCTCCGACTGACTACTACTTTTTCAAGCATTTCGACCACTTTCTGCAAGGGAATATCCTCAGCAACAACGCGGTGGCTGAAAACTACCAAAAGAATTCATTGGTTCCAGGACCCCAGAATTCTATGCTCCTGGAATAAATGGACTTGTTTATAGTTGGCAAATATGTTTGGATTATGAAGGTTCTTATTTCGATTATTAACTTTTATTCTAAGCTAAGATATTTTGCTTTAAAATAGATGGTTAAAAACTGCAGCCTATTATCTTATTCTTTCCCTTCCTATCTATCTATTAGGTTGGTGCAAACATAATTGCAGTTTTCAATATTTTAAACTTTAATGCTTATTTTAGAATAAACTATTATTCAACTATGTTCATGGAATATACCATTTTAAAGCATGAATTTCGTTCTATCAAATTAAGCTTAACTGAATGTTTTCTTTTCACGATTTATTCTGGTTTATTTATGGCTGTCAAATCTAAAATGCTAAAAAAGTTAATTCAAGCAATTTTGTTGAATAAGTTCAAAATGGGACATGAAGCAGCAGAAACTGCTTGCAATATCAATCAAGTATCTGGGCAGGGGACCGTCAACGAACCTGCAGCTCAACGTTGATTCCAAAAATTTCAAAAGGAGTCGAGAGCCTTTAAGATGAAGAGAGTTATGGACCTTCTTCTGTGAGTGACGACATCACATTGAAAGCCATTATTGAGATGGACCAAAGCAAAACGAGTCAGGCGGTTACAGAGGTTACAATTTGTTAAATTCTGAGGCGGATCCAGAAATTTCTCTCTGATTGAGATATATTCTTTTCATACATTTATAACCATTGCTAACTAAGTTGGAAAAGTACATGTATTCAGCAACTTTTCGTCTTTCTGCCTGTCTGTCTGTCTGTCCACAGGATACGTGCGAAAGTACTGAATACATTTCAATGAAATTTGCAGGATATTTTCTAGAGATTGTTTATTAAGAGGCAGATCCATGCGCAATTACCTCCCTTTTCTGTAGTTATATGGTCATATCACATAATATTGCCAGAATTTCATGTCCGTCCACACGATATCTCCAGAAGTTCTCAATGAACTTTTTTGAAATTTTGTGGAAGGTTGGGCTTCTATGGGCTACAGAAGAACTGATTAAAATCTTAGGCGGATGAATGCGCAATTACTTCCCCTGATGATGCTGTTGACAGAGGTATACGCAATCTGAATACTTTCCAGTTTCATATTTGTCCATACAATAACTCTAAAAGTTCTCAATGAATTCGAATGAGATTATGTTGAAGTGTTGGTCATGGGCTAGGAGAAAAAAAATTGATTAAAACTTGGAGCACACCCAGTGATTTTTGTTACTGTTACCTTCCGTGCGTCCTAAGCATTTGTAAACTGAGTTTCACTCGATGACAATGGCGTTGACAAAGGTGGGCGCTCTTTGAGTGCTTTTTAGTTCTCCTTTAATGACTTGTAATCAGAGTTGGAGAGGTTTATGCTTTCATTTGTATCTGACGTTCTATCTGCCTTTCCTTCTGTCTGCCCTTCCGTCTGTCTGTCCTTCCGTCTGTCTGCCTTTCTTTCTGTCTGCCCTTCCGTCTGTCTGTCCTTCCGTCTGTCCAAACAATATCTCCAAACGTTTTCAATAAAATTCGTTGGAAGGATGTGTCATGGACAAAAGGAAGGGGTTATCTGAGACGGATCCTGAGATTTGTTTCCGATTTAGCGACACTTTTATCATTCTGCACAAAAAGGGGTTGAAAACGAACAGTCGACTAAATTTAAATTCCAAGAGAAGTAACGATATTTGTACGTATTGCAAGAGTTGCATTCTGTCTCCTGTTCAAAAATTTTTTTTTCTTCCACTTTTTAGTTAATGTACGGTGTTGGCAGAAGTATGGTCTCTTCGGGCGCTTATCAGTTCCCTTCATTCTGTAATGAATTTTTAAAATTATATTTTTATCATTAATTCATTAGGCAGTCTGTCTCGCGTACACTTCACAACGCATTGTGATTTTTTATGTAAATCTTTTGCAATTATTTGTTGAAGACAGTTTTTGATTAATATTTATACCTTGTTTCAAGTTCTTGCCTTTATATTTTTTTAAAGTTTGTCCTTGTTGGGTTTATTTCAAATTGTAAGAGTTGCTAGCCTCCAGCTGTCGCAGCCAAATTGCTTTGGCTAAACTTGTTCGAGTATAGTTGCTTAAATTGAGCAACGTCAAGCCTAGTTTGTACTGTCTGTACTATCTGCTCAAAAATGAAAGCCAACGGCTGACCTTTCTCCCTGGAACCTCTAAGATGAATAATTGAATGAATCAATCACCGACTCTCTTAATCTACGAATTCAGTCATGATTTCCGAGTTGTTTTTATTGGGTAACTTTAGCAAAGAAAAAGTTTTGCATTATTCATTTTTTGAAATTTATCGATTAAATATAAATGCCTTTATAAGCATCTACATGTACAAGTTACATTGAAAATATGTATTCAACATTAAAATACACATTAATTCAAAAAATAAAAATAAAAATGTATGAAACCTAAGGGAAACTGATAAAGTTGTCAGTACAGAGAAACATTTACTAGACACATTTTATTTATCAGTCTTAAATTCTTCAATATTTCAGCTGATATCTCTCCAATTACCCTATTAATTCCTTTTTCAATTCCAGATGTTCTAAATTTATCTACGTTATCCCATAAGATAATTTATACTTATACAAAAGATCAAGGGTAAGTGAAATGAAGCTTTGCTAAACGTACCAAATATTGGTCTTTGTCTAAAGAAGATTATTTGGTGTATTCGGGGTGATTGGAAAGGAGTCCTCTTCAATTAATTTTTTCTGGAGAATCAAACGATTGATTTGAACAAGTATTGTTCCCGATTAAACCAAGTATTATTAATTACTTCGTGGTTATTAGACTGAAGGTGGCAATCAGCAAAAAGCACCTGGAATTAAGGAGAAAGGGCTTTCAGGATAATGCTATAAGTAAAGTATCTTTGGTGACCAGGCAAAACCTTTGATAGTTTGAGTGAAAGGTTTTTAATTCATCTGCTTGATATCGCCACTTACCATACATTTTGGTATTTACTTAAGTAGCGATTGGAATCGGTGACCTGATTTCAAAGACCAGTTGGGACTGGTTATGTTCACTTCACACTTTCGTTGGGAAAGGCATGGATCCATTTAACCTCCTGCTATGGGTAAAATAGCAGCACAGACCGGGCTCTCTATCGTTGGGAAAGCAACCAATCTAGGAGAAGGACAATTTTGATTCCAAACCAGTGAATAGAGCACCATTAAGGCAGTTTGATACCCAATCGGACATCCTCCCGGCAGATCCTGCATCCAACCTAATGACAGATATATTGCACTCAGCTTTTCTCTGGGCTTATACAGCAAGGCCCAAAAGGGAATTCTGACGGTTGGGCATCCTGGGATCTTCATATGCTTCGCCCAGCTTGTGCCCTGTGGATGCAGGACGGTCAATTGTCAGGACAGACTGAACAGAGGGAGCCACTGAACGTTTGATGAAGAATAAAAATCAATTGCTTGGTGAATTGCAAAAACGTACCTAAAACAATTCTTTGCTCAGAAAGGTAAAAAAAAATAGTTCCTAGAACTTTATAAAGTTGGCTGAGAGCATTGAGAAGAAAGCGGTGAATATAATGTTCGATGTTGAAAAAAAAAGCCCCCACCCCTACTTGAACACAAACTTAATGAACCGAACAAACTTTTGCACCACTCAATACACTATTGATAGATATCTAGGTATTGATATCAACTTATATGAGGAACAGAGTGATTTTTCTTTTTGTTTCTCTGTCTATAACAATGGATTCTTCCACTTATAGGTCATAATTTTGCTGATAGAATTATCCCCAACCACATTTTGAACAATTCTTTTTCACAGATCATTAACAAGTCAATGGATAGATATAGATGATAGTTTGTAAAGAATATTTTTATACTTTAGCTATGCGAATCAGAACTTTGAGATTCTTTAAGGAAAAACAACAGAACTGGTAAATGGATGACCTTGTGCCAGAAACCATCTTCTCTCGAAACCCTTTCATAGTCTGCGTGGAAACTAGAAGCCTGAAGAAGAGGAATTTTGTGGAAATATTTTTACTTCCAAAGTGATCATTAATTTTCTGGGTAAAGACTATGAAAGAAAGGTCAGTTACTTTCAACAAAAAGTGTGTAATAAAGAAGTGATTTATTCAATGTACCAACTTTTCTTTATTATTCGTGTATTATTACTTAATCATACACTATCCACAGTATCGGAATTTAGTAGAGAAGCATAGCTTATTTTGTACGTGGTCATGTATCTGTTCAGTTTAGAGGAAACTCCGTGGATGATTCAAGTCAATATTTATTATGCAACTACGTCTTTTGTTTCTGAAAAGGTAAATTTGTTGTGAGACAAATCTAAATGATCACCTGTATACATAACTCAGACAAAAAAAAAAAAAAAAATAAGGTTCATTGACCCGATATTTGGTAAGGGAGACTCACAAAACATTGATTTAAGACATACGTTATGTGAATTTGACATTGGAGGTTATTTTTAGCATATTTTTTAAGTTGTCGGCCACAACATTGCACTGAAGATGTTGAAAGTTAGCATATAGGTATATATCATATATATAACGACAAATATCATAGGTTATGTGACATTGACTTTAGAGGTAATTCAAGTCGTTTTTGGTCATTTCTAGCCAATTTTCAAATTACTTGATACAATTTTGCATGTTTAAAACTAAAATCTGGTATAAAGATAAATCTTTTGACACTGAATGTAATACACAATGAAATTGATTTTATTTATTTCTATTGATATTCGGACCATCCTCATCTTGGTTGTTTTCATACAACGTTTCGGCCGTTGCACTCTACGGTCTTCGTCAGGTATCATCTGGTAGATTTGGGGAAGTGTGAGACAATACAACAATACTACTAATGCTTAGAGGGGAGTACGGTCAATATACCCCCGTCGGATAAATAAAGGGTTCGGTTCGTTACTTCCCCAAATCTACCAGATGATACCTGACGAAGGCCGTAGAGTGCAACGGCCGAAACGTTGTATGAAAACAACCAAGATGAGGATGGTCCGAACATCAATAGAAATAACAATAATACCTCATCTCAAAAATTCTGAGATATACGAAGTTGATTTTAAAAGATATTCGAGGTTACCAGATGTCATTTCTAGCCTACTTTCCTAGTTGTAGCACCAAAAATGCTGACATTTAGCAGATGGGTAGATATTTTTATGGCAAAGGTCGATGCAAAGTTGACTGTGGAGGTCACCAGAGGTTATTTTTGGTCACTTCTAGCAAATTTCCCAAGTTTTTGGTATCAGTTTTGTACCTATGGAACTAAAATTTAGCATAGGGTTAGATCTTTTCATGGCAAAAGTCATAAGCAATACATGGCTGACCTTGGTCATTTCTTGCCAATTTTCAAAGTTGGCTATAATTTTGCAGTTAGGATGTTGAAATCTAGCATATGAGTAGATTTTTGCTGAGCAAAGATCTTTCGGGAATGTGAGATTGATCTTGGAGGTCAATTGAAATTGCCAGAGGTCATTTGTGGTCATTTCTAACCAACTGAAGCAATTTATAGCATTATATCAGGTTTGTTACGAAATATGTTTGACCCCACAAATGATAAAGCGAACAAGGTCAAATTCAATTGGATTGGTGGTGCTGGCCTTCAAGGTCACTGAAAATCACCAGAGGTCAATTTTAGATTAAATAGCTTTTTTGGCCATATTGCAGACAACAAAGTATATTCCTGGATGTGAATTGAAACTTTGGGTTAAACTTGGATGGAAAAAGATGATAAGAAAGTTGGTGCTGACCTCCAAGGTCATTGGAAACCAGCTTTGGTCAATTATGTATTAAATTGGCTTTTTTTTTTTAACCAAATGAAATAACTAAAAAGCTTGATTATTTTTCTGTTTTGTTTGTGAAAAGTTTTGTAAACTTAAAAAATCATTTTTTTTTATTCATTGTGTTGTGTAAGAAGAAATATATTGGAGAAAATATCTTTTTTCTTGTGTTGTAGTATTTGAAGTTAATATTCCATGGGCAACGATGGGTATCTATGCAAGTGTTCAATGAATACACATCCTATTACGGATATAAAATTATAATAGTAATTATGTCGTCAAAAAGTTTATAAAAGGCCATTTAATATATGTTAGGTCAGTCAAAATCCCTCTTGCGTACATAGTTAATCCTATTCCTGTGTAATCAAGTGTATCCTGTTGAAATTTGATGATTAAGCTTTATTGGGGCACTTATGGGATTTTTGATATGAGTCAGTACATAGATGTGCAACTTAAATCCAGAATATAAGATACTGTGGTCAGTATGATTTTCCTGAATCTCTTTTGGCCAATGCCAAATTTGTCACAATTCCATTGGCTGTCCGATCACTTAGCTTACCCTTCATGTTATTGCCTTGTGAACTATCCGGAAAGAAAGGAAGTGAATTTTGAGGAGATCCTTCAATGTTCCATTATATTTCCATAATCACCGATTGACCTTTCATTTTCTATTATTGGTATGATAGGGTTATTTTTACAGGTCCCTATCTTTACCATTAACAAGAAAAAATCTATTGTAAAAATCAAATTATATGTTCTATTCATGTATGAGACAAACTATTGAATCAAAATCATTTTTTGAGTTGAATGATTTTAGTGAATTAATTTATTTCTGTAGTTCAATTTGATAATTCATAGTTACATTTAAGAGATTAATTTTATGTTGTACCTTAATTTGGAAATAAAGAACAAGATATTTTTCTTTTAAGTCTTTTACTTATACTTGAAGTGTTGATGGGAGGCAGAGACGTCGGTCACATAATTTTGTCTGTCCAACCAAATAATTTTACTTATTTGATTCATTTGTATGTCAGAATTATTTTTCACAAAGCGTACGATAAATTTTAATTTTAATGAATCTAAAAGAAAAAAGAGCGACTGCAGACTTTCCGAAGAAATATTTTAGTCTCATTGCATTTTATTATTTTTCGATTCAGTGCATAATTTTCACTATCTCTGGAGGTAGAGGTTGTGAATAATTAGATTTCAACAGGTCTGTTTCTTTATCATTATAGAAAAGTGAATATTTTTTAGTAATCATAAAATATTTTCTGTTATAATATGTTCTAATGCAAATCAATATGACCCATCATTTACACCATGTGGACAAGACATTATTCTCTGGTTCTTTACATTAGACACAAATAATCTTTGTATCAGGATTTTCTCCTAATATTCTTCTTACAAATGGCATAAGATTATTGCAATAAAAATTAGATGTTTACAAGTTTTGAGCAATTTTATTGACATTTATCACCTTGTCAAAAATATGCAGAGGTGTCTGAATGCTTAAGTTGAAAAATCACATCTTTGATTTGACTTAATCTTTGTTTCTGAATGTGTATTATCAGATTTTAAAACTTATTACCACAAGATTATATCACGAAAGTGCCTCTAAATTTTTCTAAATGTTTTTTACTCAATTTCAGAGGTTTTCCGGTGGGAACCGCCAGTGATATCATGGATAGAATTTACCTTGAACTTACATAGATTAAGTAATTATCATCATCAATCTTTCATCGTCCATCATTGGATGTATCCCTTCCCCAGGATTTGCCACCCTTCTCTCTTGTGGATATTGCAGAGCCAGTAGTTTCCAAATTTGTCCAGTTCATTTCTCTATCTTGTATTCTGCCAGCCTTGGATGCACATGTGATCTCTGGGGATCCATGTTGTGAGTCATGATGTCCATTTGTTGTCTGCCATTCTTGCAACCTGACCAGCCCATTGCCATTCAAGTTTTCTAATAGATTCTATGATGTCTCAGACTTCTGCTTTCTGCTGGATATATTGTGCTGTCTTGTGATCTCTCCAAGTGAGGTTGAGCATAATTCTTTCATGTACACGTTGCATGTTTCTCAGTTTGCGGGTCTGTCTCTTGGTTAGGTTCCATGTTTCAGCTCCATAAGTGACTATTGGGAGAATGAATTGGTTGTATACTCTTCTTTTTAGGATTAATGGAATCTTCCTATTTTTGTCAAAGGCTAAGAGTGATTCTTTGCTCAATCTATTCTTCTTCTGAGGGTTTCATGGAGATTCGTTGTCCTAAGTAGATGCAGTGGTCTACTTTATCTAGTTCTGCGTCTTCAATTTTGATCTTTGTGTTCCTATTTCTGACATGATCATTGCAATGGTTCATACAGGTTATATACTTAGATAATAATGATATAAAATTAATTGCTGCTGAGAAAAAAGTAAATTGTTTCTGTTGGTTCAGAATGACCATAGATGACTGCAGGTGATTTCAAATGACCTCCAAAATCAATCATGCATTGCCTAAAGATTTTTGTTGCATAAAGATGTTCAACAATGCTGAATTTCAGCACCCAGTAAAATTGTGACCAATAATTTAGAATTGGCTAGAAATGACCGAGGTCAACCATGCACTTTGGCCATGACTTTGGCCATGAAGAGATTTACTCCTTTGCAAAATTTCAGTTCCATAGGTGCAAAACTGATACTAAAGTCAACCTTGCACAGCCTGTGACCTTTGCCATTAGAAGATCTACCCATAAGCTAAATGTCAGCATCTATTTAATCACTGTCCCACCACAGCAATATTTGACACAAGGTTGGGCTCAACATTGGAAGAAATAGGAGCAACCCTTCCAAAAATGGCTCCAGCCAACACGGCTACGGTTGAAAAGCACATCGTAATGACTAGACAACCTCCGCCATGAGAGCGTCCACCAGGGAACCTGCTCCTATAAGTGCAATGGAGCCGTGCTGCCCCGGGGTAACTGACCCCCCCACAGCTGGGCCGAGTAATAATGGGAGAGCCAAAGGACGAGTCCAAAGGCTCCTCAATGCGCTTAGCAAACGCAGCCTCAGTAAAATCTCATTGGCTGACACTTGCACCGGCGCACTCAGGCTTTAATGTCAACCCACACACAATCTCCGGCCCATTCGACGGGCAAGTGTCAGTAGCTGGGCCTCGGTCTCTGCCATGGACAGATACTACACTTCGATCCCAAAGAAAAGGCCAGAAAATAGGTGGGCTGCAATTGGTGGCCAACAACTTATAAAGTTAACTAGAAATGATATCTGGTGACTTCAATTGTTTTCTAAAATCAACTTCACATTGGGTATCACATTCAGTGTGAAAAGATTCATCCTGATGCTAAATTTCAGTTTTATAGATGCAAAATTGTGTCAAGTAATTTGAAAATTGGCTGGAAATGACCTGAATCGCCATTGATGTCATGAATAAAAATTACTTTAAATCTGCACAGGTATATTTTGATTTGAAATCAACAATCACTTGGAAAATAATACATATTTCCATGCACATATTCATATACATATACCATGCACATACAAACAAAAGTAACGTAGGGAAAAGGTATTTAGGCATATTGATTTCATATTTTCATACTTAATTTCATGGCTCTGGTTTACAATTGTGAGAGGATGTTTTTCGTTACCCTTCACAAGCCTCCTGCAACATTCTTTCAAAATCCTGGCCCATTCTTTCTTGCAAAAGACTTTCAAATCAATAATGTCTCTAGGCTCTCTCTGATAGATTCAATCTTCCAAGCATCACCAAAAATTTTCAATTGGATTCAAGTCAGGAGATTGACTAGGCCATTGAAGCACCTCTATATTGTTCTGAACAAACCATTTCGTGAGTTACCTCAGCTGTATGCTTCAGGTCAATATCTTGTTGAAAGATTGAACTACCTTCAAGCTCCGGCTGTTGAACCGAAGTGAACACATTAGCTGCAAAAACATTCCAATATATCATACCATTCACGGTCCCTCCAATCAGGTGAAGTGGCCTCCGTGCCATTGAAAGGGAAACAACCCCAAGCCATTTCACTTCTACCTCACTTCCATCTTTTCTCAAAGCATGACAAGTTTGGTTCTTGCCAAAAAGTTCAAATTTTGATTCATCTAACCAGAGAATGTTCTCATATGTATAAATAGTTTAAAGTATCTGCTTTTATTTCTAGTAATATATAGGGCTTGGTGGGGCAGCGTTTTCAAATAGCTCTCCATCCAGCTATGCCCCTGGAATGCCAGATTCAGCACACCCTGACACAATAACTGGAGTGGAAGTAGCACACCCTGACACAATAACCACCATGCAGCACTAGTCAACATCTATATAAAATCACTGACTCTTGTAAAAACTTCCGAAAGCAACGCAATAAATCTAAAATATGACACATTTTAACAGGATACACTTGAACCAACGGGAAGAAGATTATCCAGGAGCGTAAGTGGGGATTTTATCTGAATAAACATATCCTAAACGGCTTTCTATAAACTTGCAGACAGCATTATCATTTTTTTCTATCAATAACAGAATATGGATTGAAGAAACATTTGGCGAAATCTTTGCTCTTCTGAGCCACAGCCCTTCCGAATGTCTGTGCACGTGAACATACCATATGGATTTAAGGGAGTCCAAGTTGAATTAGGATTTTTTAAATTTCAAGGGAACAATTTTTTATATCTTGAATTTAGGGTCTGCACCTATGCACTCGAACTGACTCATATAAAAAATCCCATAAGTGCCCCAATAAAGCTTAATCATCAAATTTCAACAGGATACACTTGATTACACAGGAATAGGATTAACTATGTACGCAAGAGGGATTTTGACTGACCTAACATATATTAAATGGCCTTTTATAAACTTTTTGACGACATAATTACTATTATAATTTTATATCCGTAATAGGATGTGGATTCATTAAACACTTGCATAGATACCCATCGTTGCCCGTGGAATATTGACTTCAAATACAACAACATAAGAAAAAAGATATTTTCTCCAATATATTTCTTCTTACACAACACAACGAATGAAAAAAAAATGATTCTTTAAGTTTACAAAATTTTTCATGTACAAGACAGAAAAATAATCAAGCTTTTCAGTTATTTCATAAGTATCATTATTTTATACCCGTTGCAGGATGTTCATTCATTAAGCACTTTCAAGATAACCGTCATTGCTGTGGAATATTGACTTCAAATATAACAACATAAGAAAAAAATATTTTCTTCAATATATTTTTTCTTACACAATGCAATGAATGAAAAAAAAAAACGATTATTTACACATGAAAAAGTAGCCATTTTGGAAAAAATATTCTGGTGCATAAAATAGTTGGACAGAGTTTCTGGATAAGCAACAAAAGTGTGTCTTCCATTTGTTACCAGTATGAAAAAGTTGTTTGGGGATCCAACCTTAGAGCAACCAATAACCACAAGGTCAGAGATCTCGAGAGATGGCCATTGTGTTTTATTGCAGATTTTGTCTGAAAACGTTTTTTAAGTTTAAAAAACTTTTCAACAACAAAAAAGAAAAAAATCAAACTCTTTTGTTATTTCATTTGGTTGAAAAAAAAAAGCCAATTTAATCCATAATTGACCCAAGCTGGCTTCCAATGACCTTGGAGGTCAGCACCAACTGTTATCATCTTTTCCCATCCAAGTTTAATCCAGAGTTTCAATCTACATCCAGGAATATACTTTGTTGTCTGCAATATGGCTAAAAAAGCTATTTAATCTAAAATTGACCTCTGGTGATTTTCAGTGACCTTGGAGGTCAGCACCACCTATCCATTTGAATTTGACCTCATCCGCTCTATCATTTACGGGGCCAAACTCATTTTATTTTACTTCAGAGCAAACCTGATATAATGCTATAGATTGGTTCAGTTGGTTAAAAATGACCACAAATGACCTCTGACAATTTCAATTGATCTCAAAGATCAATCTCACATTGCCAATAAAATCTTTGTTATGTGAAGATATACCACTATGCTGAATTTCAGCACCCTTGCAGCAAAATTGTGGCCAATAACCTGAAAGATTGGCTAAAAATGACCAAGGTCAGCCATGTATTGCCTATGACATGAGCCCAGAAGAAATTTACTCCTATGCTAAATTTCAGTTCCATAGGTTCAGAATTGTTGCCAGAACTTGGGGAATTTGCTAGAAGTGACGAGAAATGATCTCTGGTGACCTCCAAAGTCAAATCTTGCTTAACCAATTTACACAGGTGATGTATTTTGACATGAAATTAATGATTGCTTACCAGAAAAATATGTATTTCTGAACACTCCATGCATGCAAGATATAAACAGATGTAATGGTGAGGAGAAGTATTTAGACATATTGATTTCATATTTCCATACATAGTTGCGTAGCTCTTGTTTACAATTGCGAGAGGATGTTTTTCGTAACCCTTCACAAGCACTCTGCAACATTCTTCCGAAATTGTGGCCCACTCTTCCTACTTTTGTTTATATCTTAACTGCACCCGAAATAGAGTAAAAAAAAAACATTTTTGAGAATATAGGAGGTGATAAGCTCCCCCCAGCGCCCCCCAATCAAGAAGCTTTTTATTCCAAAACAAAACAAAACATTCGGGGCTAGTATTGTACTGATGCCAATTTTTGAGTCTGTAGACATAACGGTATGGCCAGGAGCCCTGGAACAAACAAACAGACCAACTAACAAAATAAGCCCCCCCCCCAAGGTGAAAAAATCTTTCTTCCAACAACAACAAAGAAAAAATTATTTCAGAATGGGTTTAGTGGAGTACTGATGCCAAGTCTGTTGAGAAAACGGTATGGCCAGGAGTGCTAGAACAAACAAAAAGCAAACTAGCACATAAACAGATGCATAAACCCATATATAAAAAAAGACAGACCCTTCACCATCTTTGATGGCCACAGTTGTTCAATTTAAACATCGGACATATATCAAATAAATATTTTTTAAGTGTCCTGATACTTGTTTCCCCTAACTTTATAATAGACTTATTCTCTCAATAATAATCGTATTTAATTCCTGACCACTGGAATTCCCTTTCTTTCTGATTTTCAATGCGTTTCGACAAAAAAATTAATTACTATATTTTTCTATAGTAAAATTGTTAGCAATGCTTTTACATTATGTATATCATCATCATCATCATCATCATCATCATCATCACCACCACCACCACCGCCACCACCACCACCACCACCACCACCACCATCATCAGTAGTAGTAGTAGTAGTAGTCTTTTAGCGTCTGTCGTTGGACATAGACCTTCCCCAGGATTTGCCACACCTCCCTATCATGGGCGTTGCGGAGCCAGTACTTCCTGAACCTGTCTAGCTTGTCTCTCCATCTAATATTTTGTCGGCCTCGGTTGTGCATGTGGTCTCGGGGGATCCATGTCATGAGTCGCGATGTCCATCGATTGTCTGCCATACTTGCAACATGGCCAGCCCACCACCATTTGAGATTTTTAATGGATTCTATGATGTCCCTAACTCTTGTCTTTTCCCGGATGTACTGCACTATCTTGTGGTGTCTCCATGTGAGGCTCAGCATTATTCTCTCATGTGCACGTTGCATGGTTCCCAATTTACGGGTCTGTCTCTTGATAATAGCTCTCAGTTCCTGACAACTGACGATCTCTCTCTTTTAGATTTTCAATTTGATTATAAAATCATTATAAATCCATTCACATCTAATCATATAATGAGCTTAAGGACAATTTTTTCCTTTGTTTATTTGGGCTCAAATAGGATGATTTACCTTCCTATTGAGACATAATAATATAAATGGCACAATAGAAACTCTTAAAACTTCATGTCTGATCATGACACATTAAAACAGTTTGAGATGAGTTGAAACTTAAAAAATCTCAAAGTTAGTATACTTGAATTATCAAAAATAAATTATCAAATGAAATAGCCTTAGGCTTCTTAGTGCCATCATTTGGGACCAGTATATTCTAGTCACTGGTGTACCGTCATGGAGAGGGGGCCCTTGTTACAACATCAGAGGGTTGACACCACAATGTTTTGGCAGAGTGAAAATTCAACATTTACCGCTACTCTAAGCCCTCTTTTCCAGCGATTTTAACCAATCATTAGCTATTTTAAAGCCATTGTAGATATTTTCAGCTATTAAAAATGGCCATGAAAATGTCAAGTTTTTTTTTAGCAGATTTTGGCATTTTTTGACATTTTTTGAGATTGATTTAGTGCAAAAGATTTTTGAATTGGCAACCTTGAGTTACCGCCCTGGGTGACGCCAACCCTAGGAATGCCTCTGATTCTAGTAATGCAATTAATACCTTTATTTTTTCAGAAATACTTGTTGTAATTCCTGACCACTGACAATCCCTATTTTCCTGAATTTTCAAACAGATTGAATCATGAAAATTGCTCTATTAAATTTGAGGTCAAACATTACAACGTTTGGAGCCTATTAATCAAATTTGTTTTCTCCACTTTAAGAAATATTTGATTATCAATTTTAATTAGTTTTTACCTTCATCCTAACTTTCAGTTGCTTTTTTATCACAACTTTGAATTGGACCGTAACCCTGCGGTAATTATTAAACAGTGTATTTTTTATTCTTGGAAAAAAAGCTATTTTGATTTTTTGTCGGCTTATTTTGACAGGTTTATTGACACAATCTAGATTCTTCAGAATCTAGATGTGTTTTACTCCATTTTAGACATTTTCCAGTGGAAAACCCCAGTGATGTCATAATTAGAATTTATTCTGACCATATTTATTTTTTGATGGATTTTTTTTTACATGATTTCAAATCTGTTCAATTATTAAAATGATATTAAATAAATAAATAGATAAACAAATAAATAAGAGAAATTACTCTATAAGTGGTATTTTCTCAAAAAGGGAAAAGACCCCCCCCCACTTTTGACCCCAAAAGAAGAAAAAAGTTTCCTCTCACTTCTGTCCTCTGAAAAAGAGAAAGAAAATGTTTCCCTTCACTTTTGACTTTGAATGAGAAAAAAGTTTCCCTTAAATTTTATTTGAAAAAACAACTCCCCTTAAGAAGTTTTAATCGGAATAAATGTTGTGAAGTCACAATATTCTATTATGCCATCACAGCCGGTGAAAATCAAAATAAGGATCCAGTTCAGCAGCATAGTAACACCCCAAACTGAATCTGTCTCTCCTAAAATATAATGTAATAGTTGAAAATCACTCAGATTAGTTTCATTTTTAAAAAAAGTTGAAACATTTGGATGGTTCAGAGCTGGAAAAAAAGAGCCTATGATGTACCGTTTATGCTATGTTACGGTAACATACATACATACATACACACATACATACATACATTCATACATACACAGACCCACAAATAGAAACACTTTTATCATCATATACATTTGGGGCTAAAATACATTGATTATTGCTCCATTTTCATTCTAACGTCAGAGTCTGCTAGAGTAAACAAAAGTTTTGATGTATTTGTTTGATGAATACTACTTGTGATATCATTAGTTTAGCCAGGGGTTCCCAAACTTTTTCAAACCACAGTGCCCTTAGTGTATAAGGATTTTTTCATAGCACCCCATGTCAGAAAATGCTGAAATATTTTCATGTGATTAGGTTTGTTTGGTAGAAGAAAAATCGTGTAATTCAAATTCATAGGAAGGTTATTTGTTTCCTTTTCAATAATTACAATTATTAGTGCTTCGAATCAAACTGGAGAAGTAACCCTTGTTCCACATTCATTTTTTTTTACATAATACTTGTCTTCATCTTGAAGAAAAGAGAGAAAAGTAAGAAGAATTTTCATTTTAATTCATTCATTTAACTATAGATAAATGAATATAAATATATATGAATTAAGTACATTGAATGTTGTTCTTGTCTCTAATATTCTATTCAATTTAATTCTGTTCCTAATACTTAATTCAATTCAATAAGTTTGTATGATTAAATAAATAACAAATGGTGTAATACTGTCTCGAATGTTTCATTTAATCCTTGTAAATTTAGGCGTATCAAGGCGTAGACATTTTAGTCAATTCTGGCCTTCCATAGTTGCTTTTGAAGATGGCTGACACTGCCAGCAACCATCTACAAAAGGTTTTTAAAAAAAACATTTCTTATTACTACATCATTTTCCTGATAAACATATCTCTTATGCAAGTTTGAGAGATTTTCCCAGGTGTTAATTTCCCCTGGACCCCTAGTAATATCTTTCCAGACAATCAGGGGTCTGTTGCCCGCAGGTTTGGGGCACTATAATCTCTTCACTGCTCAGGACCTCTAAAAGTCTTAAGTTAAATTAGTATATCAATAAATGTTTCCTATTTTAAAAATAGTATAATACTGAATACCTCATCAGTAAAGTTATAACACCTCACCAGAAACAACTTCGTGGTTTCGTTTGAAATATGAAGTAATAAGCTTGAGAAAACATTGAACTTACTTTCTATATGTATATACCCTATTTCTATAATCGTAGTCCCCTACTTGGATATGTCACCAGCCCCGAATTGGCAAACTGATAATAAAAAACATTAGATAAAATGAAAAATCAAATAGAAGATTCAGAACTATTGATCATTAAAGGGAGGTAACCTATCAAAATATCATTTTTTTTTATCTCCCTTACATCGACATAACGGAAAATCTTCTCAATTTAATCCTGTGCAGATGTTTACATATGAATACATTAAGAATTAACTTTTTGCAACACTTTATCAAAAGTTCCAATGAAGTCATTTTTTCTTTTCTTATTTAAGGAGACATTTTCTCTGATTCTGATTCATGGAATAATTTTAATTGACAATTCACAAAAAAAAAAAAAAAAAAAAAATCAGTCGAAAAAGATTTCCTTTAATTGCAATGATTTTTAAAACTATCAGATTTCTATGAGCGGTTATTCAAATATTCAAAATAAACATTGCTCTATTCAGATAATACGGAATTAGTCTTCTATAAGTTATGGTACTGCAGAGAATAACTTGTTTAATTGAGAATAATAGTTTTTAACAATTTTAAGAGCCATCGGAGCTCTCAGGCCACTCCGATTGACATCAACTTTGATCAGACGGCCAAACCTTCTCCAAGACACCATGGGCTAGCGTGACAGAGATGTCCCGGCACACTCTATGGTTCTCACAATCAAATTCATTCTCATAATAAAGTAGATGTGACTTATTCATTGAAATATACACTGACTGTATAACTGAGATGGGGAAATTATCATTACAAAGGCAGAGCCTGTCCCAAAGGTACATGTTTGGCACTGTCAATAGTTCGATCTTTACTCGGGGAAGAAATGAGTAGCATTCTTTATCGTAGTAAACAATCAGGATACGTATAAATCGACGATATTCATACATGAAACGAAGTGTTCAAGTTATAGAAATCAGCTCGGAGTAAGGGAGATAATCCTCGAATCCAAGCACTGACATCGATTATTGCCCTTAGATTTGAAAATGAGGGATTTTGCTATTAAATCCTTTTGCATATATTTGCGCGTGTATCTCGCTTACTGCGTGATAGTTTTGTTATTTGTCTTTTCTCAAAAGCTTCCATTTTGTTTTTTTTCTCTCTGGGCTGTATGATAGTCATATTCATCTTTTAGGCTCTACACGGTTCTAGTTTAGATTAGTTAATTGTTTGAAATTTTTTTTTTCACAATTCAAGTATGTCGAAAAAAAAAACAAAAACAGAAGCAAAAAAGGAAACAAAACAAAAACAATTAACAAACAAGAGAAAAGAAACAAATAAAAATACTGGATATTTTTTGTTAATCCCCACCAAATGCTAACGTCGCCCCGAAAAAAAACAAAACAAAAAAACAAAAGCAAAATTAAATTTTCTTTTTTTCACCCAGCCCAATGATCCAATACAGGGGTTCTTCTTAGTCCTCAACATGGAAACAAGAAACCTAACCCTAAATCTAACCCTTGGGAGAGGCTGGGGACTGACAAAATAAATCTAACATATCAATACCTACTGGTCATGAAAAGTTTTGGTCTGTTGGGAATCAATAAAAAGCCCCAAAGTGCTATGTCCAATAATGTTGATTTATTCTCATTTCAAAATTTTGACAGCATTTAGATTTTCTTTGGGGACAAAGCAGTGAAAAATTTCATGACTTGACAGATCTTGAACCCAACTAAAAATACATAGATTGAATTTCAATATAAAGGCTAAAATGTTTTGATTCTCCAAGATCAAATTGCAGTTGAAATTTGATCCCATAAATTGAGATCCAAGTTTAAGTTAAAAAGAAAATTCACTTGATCTTTTCTTTTCTTTTTAGGCTTCTGTACTTTAAAATCACGAACGTTACCTTTTAGTCGGGACAAATAAAAAAGCCCAGAAATGTATAATGATAACATTATTATTCAAATAAATGAATGGTTCAAGAATCCTTCCCACAAGGCAGTAGTGACATCTAAATTGAAAAGGAAGGAACACAAAGCGTATTTCAAGTGAATCATTTACAACTCCCTTAACTGTTAATTAAGTGCCTGAAAATACAAAACATGATATGATAGAATGTAATCCTGTATAATGTAATATTATGTTTTATTATAAAATGTTACACAGTATTCAACAATTTTAGGATGAAATTGAACCAAGCAACAGTTGAGTTGAATTGACATCAATGGATCCCGTTCTTTCTCATTTTTCCAATAAGAATGTCTCTTTTGAAGTAACATATTGTATTTAAGGCGTTTGTTATCATGTTTATTAGAAACTGTCAACCATAACTGTCACCAAAGCTGTCAACATAGGTTTCTTCAGTTTTTGGTTTTGGCTGGATGGCTATGTATGTATGTATGTATGTATGTATGTATCCTAAAAACTGACCCCTCTTATTTGACTCCCTTCTTCTTGCTGACACCTACATAAAATTCTCCCTATAAACTTCCTCTCCTATAAAACCACCAGTTAACACATCGCAAAAGACACTTTTTTCTTATTTTGTTCCTCATACTCCAACATGTGAACAGCAGCCCTTTTCTACATAGTTACTCATGCTATAGAAGAAGTTGGTAGAAACAAACAAAATGCATAAAGCCTGGTCTCATGATAATACATTTTTGAGATACAACACTTGCTTTCCCTCAAATTCTTCGAACTTCCAATAGTCAAATTACCACTCCCATGTATGTAAGTAAGTAGGTATGTATCATGCATACAAGTCACACCAATGGAGCTAGAGGGCTGAAAATTTGAACATTTACTCCTCATTATGTCTACAAATTTTTTTTTGTTTTTTGAAAATATCCCTCCTCCCAAATAGGTTTTTCGTCAGGAGATCAATTTGCAATGTGAGTTTATGCTATATTGATCCCTTAGTTTTTGTCCAGTAGCATTCATGGTTGTTTTCTGAAAACAAGGACATTTTTCGTTATCAACACTCAACAAATGACGAGAGAAGTTACTTATCTATTGATCACTCCTTTTTCTTTTTTAAAATTTTTTTTATTGATCACCCCCAACATGGAATGCTGGCAAAAGACATTGGTCACATGACAATTTCTATTGAATGACTTACTAGACCTGTTATCATTTTTATTTTGAGCCTTTGCTATTCATCCAGAGTTTCTGATGTGGCCTTTTTCTACCTTGTTTGAGGTGACCAGATTAGAATACATAGAAGCCCTACGCCACATCCCCAAATCTTTTCAGACCCTACCCCTTTTTAAAAGGGTGTACGTATATATTTCATTAGAGTTCCTCTTCCTCCTTGAAAGTTTTATCAACTTATAATGATACAATGAAAATTAAATTTAAATGAAATTTAAAAAAAAAGTCAAGTATCCATTTTCCAACTTGAAATATAATTGTACAAAAGTAGCTAAAAGTACTTGATTAATTAATATAACGAGAAAAAAAAGACAGGCTCTGTTGAAAAACTGCAACTTTGTTTATACATTTTTAACAGCATTTGTTGACATTTGTGTCTCCAATAAAACTATTTTCCAGTTGAGTTTTCAAGATAATCCCTGTTAAAAAAAATTATGATCTCATAAAAAATAAAACAAACTATTGTCCAAAATGCAATCATTATAAATATATATGTCAAGTGTATATAAGCATTGTATAATCTGCTTTTCTCTCTCTCTCTTTCTCCTTCTTTCACTCTTCCTTCCTTTCTTGTACTTCCTTTTTTATCTTGAGAATCAATCTAAAGGAAGGAATAATATAATGTTATGTGATGTAAGAACTCTCTATATCGTATTGGCAAATCAAAAAAAAAAAAATGAATGCTGTCTATCTCTCTTTAACCACTTTCGCTTGATTTACAATAACTGATTTGAAAATTGGTCTTAATGTAAAATTTTTACCATTCTACAAACTGCCAACTTTCATCGCCATTGAAAAGAAAGGAGGTGCGAAGATGTAAAAAGACATGAATGAAGAATGAAGAAAAGTCGCAGTTAAAAATAATTAATGTAAAAGATGGGCTTGATGTGATGGGACTAATTTTTCCACATCCGGCTCCAGTAGAATTCAGAAATTACCCTGTTTGAATATTTGCAGTTGGTTTCTCTTTTTGACAAGAGGACCACAATGGGACTAAATATGACAACAGACACTTAATTTTAAACTTTTTCACAAAGACCCATTATCCAGGGTGAAGATTTGTCATTTGGTGAAACAACCAGAAATTATGGTACCCTTTCTTAAATTTGGGCTGTATCTTTTCATAGATTTCGAATTCAATCAATCCTTTTAGTAATAGCAATTCTGCTTCTTTAACACTTGAAAATGTGTCTAAAACCCATCTGGAATCTCTGTAACAAGAATATCTTCAAATTGTTTGGACAAATCTTTATGTAATGCTTCTAAATGATAACAACACACCAGAAAGTACTCATCATTTATTGCTGCATTTAATGTCACATATAATTACAGAAAAATATGAGAGAAATTCAATCAAACGTAAAGCTATTCAAGCTTGGAATAATTTCATAAAAGGTTTCTTCCAAAAATAGATTCAAGAAATTTGAGTAGAAATAGTTTCAAGAGAATCCCAAACAATACTTTATAAATACTTATTGTAATAAGTAATTTATCAGATTATAAAACAAAAGCAAATCTCATGAGTTAAGTTCTGTTCTAGAAAAATATTGTAATTCATTTGTAAATAGAGAAAAATTATAAAATTGTTAGATTATTAAAATCATTCATTCATTTATTCTCCATTTTCATTTATTCATTTTTTTATTTTTTTTTCTATCAGTAAAATATTTCTAAAATTGAATAAATAAAAAATCATACTGTATATAAAAATACAAAGTTGGGTACTTCTTGTAAGGCTTTAAGCCTAATTTTTGCCCTCTTCACCAAATTTTGTATTTATCCAAAGATTTTATGGTTAATTTGTTATTGTTTGATTGGTGAAATAAAATTCATTCCACTCTATTCTTGAGTGCAGAAAGACTTGGAAACTGGTAAGAATTCTTCATGTCCCAAGTTTCATTTGAACAGAATGATTTTGAAATAAATGCGAGTATTAAATATTCATTAAACTTGAATCATAAATCTGTCATATAAGTTATGTCATTTTAAAAATTCCTCAGAATTCTAAGAGATATTTTGTAAACAGACATTTGATAAAAAGGGAAAAATATCACTCAATTTGAAACAAATTCCCAAAATTTAATCACTCCTTCTATGGTCAAACCATCTTCAGAACTTCATTGGAATTCATTCTGAACTTTTGGAAGTTGTGTGGACGGAAAGACAGGTGGGAAAATGAAAGGACAGACTGACAGACACAGGGTATTATACGTAACTCTCCAAAGGTTAAAAAAAAAACAAGAAATTAATTTTTTACATTCTTGAACTTAAGAAAGATTTTAATTGAAAAACATTTTTTTTAATTAGAAAAATGTTTATTTTAGAGAAATTTTTTTGATTCAAAATTTTTAGAAAAATTCTTAGTTTGAAAAATTAATTATATCCTCAGGCTGAGAGAGAGAGAGAGAGAGAGAGAGAGAGAGAGAGAGAGAGAGAGAGAGAGAGAGAGAGAGAGAGAGAGAGAGAGAGAGAGAGGTTGTCTGATTAAACAGGTCTGATCAGTCACACAATAGAAACCATCAAATAATCAATGTCTTTTGGCAGCGTGCCATGTTGGGGGTGATGAATTAAAAAAATTGAAAAAGAGTTGATCAATGAATGTCACATATCTTGCCTTTTGTTGGGCAGTGATCACTGAAAAAAAAATCTGAATCTTCAGGAAAAAAGCGTGATCAAAGCTGGACATGAACTAAGGGATCAATTTAGCATAAACTTAAATTGCCAATTGAACCCCCTCTAAAAACCCGTTCACAGTGAGGGCTCAAAAAAAAAACAAAACATGTTTTTTCCTAGACATAATGAGGAGTAAATGTTTAAATTTTCAGCCTTTTAGCTCCATCAGTGCATCTTATACACATTCTACATAAATAAATAGCCAGCTAAATCGACTTAAAAACTGAAGATACCTATGTTGATGTTGTTGGCTGGCGCTTTCTACAAGTTAAACAAAAACAGAAATGTCAGAATGAGAACAATGGCCGGGTCTGGTGTCACTCTGGTGGTAACTCAGGGTGTTACCTTTAGAGTTGCCTACTCAAAAAGTTTTCCACACTGAATTGACCCAGAGAAAAAATCCAGTTAACCTTTTTAGAGCCATTTTTTATAGTTGAAAATGGCTAGAAAATAGCTAAAGATCGGCTAAAATCGCACGAAAACAGCACTTGAAGTAGCAGTAAAAATTGAATATTTGTTTTGCCGGAAAATCATGGTGTGACCCCCTCGGGGCGGGGGGGGGGAGTGTCACCCCCCCCCCGTTGGTAAGCCAGTGAATGGGAATAAGAGAGGCAAAGAAATAACAAGAAAAAGAAAATCCTGATCAAATATTGCAATATTGTGAATACATTTCTGACAGCATTCATCTGCAATTGTTTCTTTAATAAAACTTTTTTCTTCCGATTGAATTTTCAAGTTAATCTCCTGTTGAAACGTCCGAAACGAAAATAATGATGGCACCAAAAATAAAACGAAAAATATTGTTCAAAATGCATTAGTTATAAATACAAACATGGACTTGCCGTCAAAGTCAATTATTGGACAGACGTGGTGTTCAAATTCAAAGTCGTATAAAAAGATCCGAATAAATATGATCAGAATAATTTCTATTCATGACATCACAGGTGTTTCCCTCTGGAAAACTTCTAAAATAGAGTAAAAAAAACGTCAAGAAATATCTTGATTCTGTAATCCAGATATGATTCATAAATCTGTTAAAATAAGGCTAAAAAACGGTCAAATAAGATTTCTTTTTTAAATTGAAAAAAAATATGCTTAAAACGGGTCAATTGGAGTACTGATGCCATTTTCAAAGTCTGAAGACAAAACAGTTTGGCCAGGAGCCCTGAAACACAAAAACAAACATACAAGCATACACACATGTAAAAAAAAAGGATAGAACAACATTTTGCCATCTTTGATGGCTACAGTGATTCGATTGTATAAAAATACTGTTCAGTCTGCTTTCTCTCTCTCTTCCTCCCTCTTTCTCTCTCTCTCTCTTCTCTTTCCATTTTGTACTCTCTGTTTTTTATCTCGAGGATTAATCTAAAACAAAGAAAAAACTAACAGAGTTTGACGAAAAAAGAAGAAAAAGATATTCTTTTTTCTTTACCCACTCTCTATACTGTATCTTTCTATCTTTATCAATGCTTTCTCTCTCTTACTATCCCTCTCTCTCACTTTCCCCACTCTAATTGAGATAACAGCTTTCTTTCTTTCTTTCCCTCTTCCTTTCTTTCTTCCTTCCTTCCTTTCTTTCTTTCTTTCTTTCTTTCTTTCTTTCTTTCTTTCTTTCTTTCTTTTTTACAGACACTGTCTCATGCTTTTTAACCACTCTTTATCAATGCTTTCTCTCTCTTACTATCCCTCTTTCTCTCTCTCACTTTCTCCACTCTAATTAAGATAACAGCTTTCTTTCCCTCTTCCTTTCTTTCTTCCTTCCTTCCTTCCTTTCTTTCTTTCTTTCTTTCTTTCTTTCTTTCTTTTTTACAGACACTGTCTCATGCTTTTTAACCACTCTCTCTTTGGGTCCCAAAATTCTTTGTAATTGCTGTCAATTGATTTGAAAATTGGTCTGGACATGAAATTCCGCCCCCTCCCTTACTGAGAATGGTCGACTTTAATTGTAGTCAGAAAGAAAGAAGGAGCAAAGATGTTAAAAAAAAAAAGATAGGAATGATGAGTGAAGAAAAGAGAAAAAAAAGAAGAGGGAAAAGGAAAAAAAAGTAAGAAAGAAATGTAAAAAGCAGAAAGAGAGAAGGGAAGAAAAGGAAAGAGCGAAAGAATGAGTATTCAGTAAGTGCCCTCATATTGGGTGTGGCAACAGCTATCCCAGCCCGAGCTTCAAACATCACGAGTTTTTCTTTGTCTTGGATTTCTCTGCGGTTTTTGCCATGTGTGAAATAGACTTGAAGGCAACATCACCTGAAGTAGCTTAACTCATTTCACTTTTTTTACCCATTACCCATAGCTGGATTCATACTTTCCAAAAGGGCGTTAATGCTAGTCTTAGACAGAGTTTGAACTCGGCTTGCCCAGTCCATTCTTTTGTGTTGTTAACTGCTCAATAACCAGTACTTCCCAGAAATAGTGAAAGAAAAATGAAATAAATTGACCTTAGGATTTTATAAATTTTATTCAGGTAATTATTGATTTTTGACTTTTATTTCTTTCATTTTATTTCTCTTTTTTTTGTCTAGTAGTCATGCATTCAGTTGTCAGAATTTCTCTGATGGAGCGCTGGCAGTAATTATTCATTTTTGACTGGTTGAAGGGCAATGGGTAGGCATTAGCAGAGTTGCAAGAATGGCAGATAACCGATGGACATCACGACTCACAACATGTATCCCCAGAGATCACATGCGAAACCGAGGCCGACAAAACACAAGATGGAGATATGAACTCGACAAATTTAGAAAATACTGGCTCCGCAACGCCCACGATAGAGAATCGTGGTGAATCCTGGGGAAGGTTGATGTCCAACAACGGACGTCAAGAGACTGATGGTGATGATGATGATGAAGATTCCTTTCATCTTATTTCTTCAGCTTTTTATTACACTTGCAGTATCATCATCATCATCATCATCATCATCATCATCATCATCATCATCATCATCATCATCATCATCATCAGTCATTTAACATCTGTCGTTAGACATAGACCTTCCCCAGGATTTGCCACACTTCTCTATCATGGGCATCACGGAGCCAGTACTTCCTGAACTTGTCTAGCTCGTCTCTCCATCTAACATTTTGCCGGCCTCGGTTGCGCAAGTGATCTCGGGGGATCCATGTTGTGAGTCGTGATGTCCATCAATTGTATCAGGTATAATAGTATCCAAATTCCTTAGATGAAGTAATGTTAATTATTATTAACTTTTGATTAGTATCTCTTTCATTTTATTTCACTTGCTTTTTCTTACACTAGTAGTATTAGATGTAGTAGAGTTTGGAATCCCTTTGTGGAGTACTGTCAATTGTAATTAATTTTAGACAAGTACTTTTTTTTTCTTTTGATTTTTCTTTCGAAACTCACAGATTGTCAATTCACAATTGTTAAGTAAGAAGAGTGAATCAGAAATAAAGAATAAGGCTTCGGCAGTACCCAAGCTCACCTACCTTGTTCTCTGCAGCCTGCTTTTCCATTGAAACTGTCAAACCAATCAGAAGCACCTCTTGAAGTTGTATATTCAAACTGAAAAAAAAATCAGATTCAATGCAAATATTAGACAGCACTTCTTTGCGTGACCTGTGGTGAACCCATCAAACAATTTCCTAGTTTCAGCAGTAGAGGTCAGTAGACTTCAACAGTCTTTCAAGAACAGACTTGACCAGCATTGGGAAAGCAGAAGATTCCACCCACTCGAGTGTGTTACCAAGATCACCCGTGCCCACGAAGTATTTTAAAATTAATAGGCATAGACGTAGTCAAAGACCGTATCAAAGGCCTCAGGCCAAATCTAATCTTCTACAGTATTGTATTGTGAGATTTATGTAGGTAACTTTGCAAATGACCAGTTTTATGGATTTTGGCACAGTTATCAATCATGGCATCCCTGTTGACAGACTTGAATTTGTTAATGACTTTTTCTTGTGGCTGATATGTTGTTACATCTTTTGACTTACCGTCATTTCACCAGAATATAACATAAAACACTCAGCAAATTTGGTTTAGATATTCACTCAAACCTTGTGCTTGTTTACAAACTTCATAAGATTTTGAACAAGAGAGTCACATTTGTGTATAAATCTGTATTTCATCTATCTTTGTCTTTTCAAATCTATCTGTTCTATTCATGCCTATCCCTGTTGGTTCATTCAGTGTTGCCCATAAATGGATATGTCCCAACCACATTTTTTATATAGAAAGTTAATCTTCTTTTTCTTCTACTTCTTCTGCCCCTTCTTCTTCTTCTTCTTCTTCTTCTTCTTCTTCTTCTTCTTCTTCTTCTTCTTCTTCTTCTTCTTCTTCTTCTTCTTCTTCTTCTCCTCCTTCTTCTCTTCCTCCTTCTCCTCCTCCTCCTCCTTCTTCTTCTTCTTCTTCTTCTTCTTCTTCTTCTTCTTCTTCTTCTTCTTCTTCTTCTTCCTCCTCCTTTTAGTGTCCATTGTTGGATATAGACCTTCTCCAAAAATTACAAGACCTCTCTATTATGGGCGTTGTGGAGCCAATACTTTGTGAATTTGTCTAGCTCGTCAAGCCATCTTTACTTTCTATCTCTGGGAATCCATGTTGTGAGTTGTGATGTCCAGCGAGTATCTGATATTCTTGCAAAATGTCCAGCCCATTGCCATTTTAGTTTTCTAATGGTTTCTATGACATCTTGGACTCTTATCTTTTCTCCCGAGCCAACTTACTGATTTCAAAGATTGACCTTCGAAAAACGTTTGAAGTTAGAAGCACAGTGAATAGAACCAGCAGCCCAAGTTCAAATTCTGGCCGAGACAGTTAGCATTCACTTTGTACCAATGCTTTCTCCCACAGTCATGGGTGAATATTAGGGCAGCTGAACTTTTCAGGCTTGGTTGGCAACCAGTCTAGGAGATGGATAATTCTGAATACAAATTGTTTCCCCAGCCCAAAGTCCAAGTAAAGGAAGAAGGTTGGTGTGGGGCTAGAAACTCCAACCCGTAAAACCTACCAGCTATTGAAACTGCAGCAGCATCACCTCTTCTTTCCCTGAAATGCAGTTTGGTTAAAGCCCTATGCTTCATATGGAGTATTTCTTGGACAAAAAGTGAGGGATCATTCACTGCTAGATAACGCTCAACAAAATGAGCAAAATAGTCCAGAAATCGTTTCTAGCCTTTTTCTTTTGTCTAAAATAAATCTGTTCAATCGACACATACGTGTGTCATTGGCAATACGCGGCCTGCCGCAAGACGCACTTGTGCGTTGTGCGGTCGTGAATGCGTCAAGATCAGAGGTTTTAGGAGTTGTAAAAAAATAAAAATGATCACCCATTCATTCTGTGGACATCTTTTGTAAAATGAATTTAATGAATACTGAACTGATATTATTCCGCACCGATTGTTGTATGGACGGGTGTGTGCGTGTTAGAGCCAATATCCAACACGCTGCAAGACGCACCTGTGTGTTTTGCGGTTGTGAACGCGTCGAGAGGAGGTTTGGTGTAGCAAATAATAACAAAAATGATCCTCTATTTTATTTATAATTTTTTTTTAACAAAAAAATGAAGAGAATCGTATTCAATATGAATTTAATGAATACTGAACTAATATCATCCAACATCAATAAATGCCATTGAGAAGAATCCTTAGACACAAGCCAACTTGCCGATTCCAAAGACTGACTATTCAGAAACATAATTAAAAGAAAACAGAGGATATTAGAAACCGTCAATCAAAACTGTCGACATAGGTTTCTTCAGTTTTTGAGGTTGTTTGGTTGGCTATGTACGCATGCATGAATTTTTGTACGTACGTACGTATGAGGTGTACAGGCTGCACCAGTGGAGCTAGAGTGCTGAAAATTTAAACATTTACTCCTTATTATAACTACCATGACTGTTTTTTTGTTTATTGAAAATTCCTCCCCACCCCGAATAGGTTTTTAGATTAAGGGGGGGTTAATTCGCAATGTAAGTTTATGCTAATTTTGGTCCCTTAATCAGTGTCTTGCAGCATTCACACTTATTTTTTTTTTCTAATTCAGAATTTTTTTCCTTAGGGATCACTGCCAAACAAAAGGTGTCAGAAGTAACTTATTCATTGATCAGGTTTTTTTTCACACAGAATGCCGCCAAAAGACACTGGTTGCATGACAGTTTCTATTGAGCAACTAATCAGACCTGCTTTTTTCTTCCAGTTCTTTCTTTGGTACGGAACAAGAAGTTGGAATGCTTTAAGGAAAACTGGTTATTACTTTTTTCTTTATCTTTCCTTTGTTATTAGCAGATTATACGACAGTGCATCAATAAGTTTGCAGCCTATATATATATTAATATATATATATATATATATATATATATATGTATATATATATTTATTTGTAAAAATAATTTTTTTCCATTGCCCTCATCTGTGTTCAAGATCCTGGATCCACCCCCGCGGCCACATATCATCTAAAATTTATTCTAGAGGATCAGTAGACATACAAAGGCTACCCAAAGTTTCGGGAAAGTTAAACAGCACGTGAAATGCGGTATGAACTCTTGCCAGTGCCTTTTGTGAACGGCTCCCTTTGTGAACCGGATAGCAAACAGACACATGCCAACTTGCCGATTCCAAAAACTGACTCTTGAAAAACATTAAAAGGGAACGAAGGATATTTTTACCAGTTCATTCTTCAGTGATGAATGAAAGGAAGGAATGCTTCAGGGAAAACTAGATATGACTTTTTTTTTTTCTCTCTTTTCATGAAGCGTAGAACATTTCCTTTGTTGTTAGCAGATTGCATTAAGATGAGAAAGAGGAAGTAGTATTTCTAAAAAGTTTCCTCTAATATATATATATATATGTATATATATATATATATATATATATATATATATATATATATATGTTATTATGCTATTAAGAAAGGGATATATGATCCAACAGGATGATTATAAATTGCATTATATTATATTAAAACTACATTTGAATTGATTTTCCATTATTACACGATGAATGTATCACTTGGACTAGTCTACGTGAATAGAATAAACAATTAAAGAAAATGGGGTTGCTGCAGGAATTAAACCTGTGACTATTGCTCTCCCCATTGAGCTTAACAGCCGCCGGTAATGCAAAGGCCAAACAGATCTCTCAACTCCAAATTCTCATTTTGTTTATTCAGTCTGTATCTGCTCTGTTTCTTTCTTTTAACACAAACAATTATGTTACTGAGAAATGGATGTATGATCCGACAGAATGATCATTAATTGTGTTTTATCATACAGAAACTCTACTAAAAATGATCACCCACAATTACTCGGTGAATGTATCATTTGGCCTAGACAATATAAATTGACCGATTATGATACGTTTCACCCATAGAGCAGATATAGACTGTGAATAACCAGAATAATACAATACAATTTGTAATCATTCGATCAGACCATATATCTCAATGATATAATTGTCACGTTGAGAGAAACAAATAGAGCAGATATAGACTGTGAATAAGCAAAATAAGAATTTGGAGTTAAAACTGTTTTTTGGGCCTTTGCATAACTGGCGACTGTTTAGCTCAATGGTTAAAGTAATGCTTTGCTGAAGCAGCTACCCAATTGGTTGTAGGTTTGATTCCTACTAGAGCCCCATTTTCTTCACTTGCTTATTCTATTTATGTTGTCCGGGTCAAATGATACATTCCCTGTGTATTTACGGGATTTCCTTTCGAACAAAAGTTTCAGTATGATATGACACAATTCAAAATCATGTATACATATGTACACACACACACACACACATATATATATATATATATATATATATATATATATATATATGTAAATATGAATATATATATGTATGTAAATATATATATATATATATATATATATATATATGTATGATAATAATTGTGTTACCCATAACTGTTTCATTGTGTTACAAATCTTCAGTGTGGCTATAGACAATTCAATATCCCATCCAGTACCACAAGGTAGGATTGAAACCTTTGCTTCAGACCCAGAGGCTTGCTGTTTACCCCTGCCCTATGTAGAACTCGACGGTCAGTAGGACCAAATTTAAGCAATATATTTATTTATACACAATTCCCTATCCACCAGAGTGCTCCATTCCAGAGTTGGAATAGCATTGCTACGTATATATATACATGTATATATATATATACATAAATATGCACATATATATACATATATATATATATATATATATATATATATATATATATACTTATATATATACACACACACACACATATATATATGTATATATATATATGTATATATATATATGTATATATATATATATGTATATATATATATGTATACATATATATATGTATATATATATATATACATATATATATGTATATATATATATATATATATATGTATATATATATATATATGTATATATATATATGTATATATATATATATGTATATATATATATATATATATGTATATATATATATATATGTATATATTTATATATATATGTATATATATATGTTTATATGTATATACATATACATATATATATATGTATGTATGTATGTACGGAATATTAGAGTGTACTTTTGATTTGATAAATGAGTACACCCCATATCATTTTTGTATAGAAAGTTAATTTTCTTTCATACCATATTAACAGGTTTTATTTATGAACCGACCAAATACAGCATAGATTCTCTATTGACAAAAGTATTTTTTTGACAAATGTGTACTCATTTTTGGATGGCAGCGGAAAGAGAGATTTTGATGTAGTGAATAAAAATAAAAATAATCCTGCATTTTATGTACATTTTTTTACTAAAAAGTGAAGAGGATCTTGATGAGACTTTAATGAATACTTACCATCACAGTTAATAATTGAACAACTGTAGCATTTAAATTTGAAGTCATGTAATAAATTTCCTTCTAAGAATAAACATGGTCAGAATAAATTCTATCTATGACATCACTGAGGTTTTTCCCCACCTCCAAAAATATTCTAAAATAGATTAAAAAACATCTAGAAGCATCTAGATTCCACCAGATTGATGGTCCATCATGCTGTGGTCCTCACCACTCTCCCATGGGCCTATGAGACCTGGACTGTCTGTTGAAGAGATGCCAAGCAGCTCATCTGCACCCATATGAGCTGCTTCCGCAGTCTCCTCCGCATCAGATTGCTGGACAAAATCCCCGACACAGAGGGCATGATATAGACTGGCCTCCAAAGTGTCTGCACTCTCCTGCAGGAAACACATATCAGATGGGCTTGCCATGTAGTGAACATGTCCGATAATAGCCAAACCTAATCAACTGTTGTATAAAGAACTCTGCCTCAGGCAAGAAGATAGTTGGTGGATTTGAGAAAAACTTCAAAAAGACCTCCTTGAAAGGCATGGAAACTCATAGCAATTCCCAGAAGAGCATGACCCAGAACTGCCATGTGCGGGGGAATAAAATCACAAAAGTTGCCAACACAGCAGACACCAGGGGAATTGTCAAAGTTGAGAGGAAATGCACAGCATTTTTTTTCACTTAAGAAAGATTTTCAAATGAAAATCTTTTTAGAGTGAGATAGAATGTACAATTTGTAAAGAACCATTAAAAAAATCCTCAGTCATTTCATACAAACATATACACAGACATGGACACTCACAAACATACACACACACATATAAATATATATATATATATATATATATATATATATATATATATGTAACAAACTATGACATGAGCTATATATTAAAATGATAGCTGTTTGATCAACACAACTGGGGTGTCATCTTGATATAACAGTTTTGTTTTTAAAATCCCTGAAACGGATACATGGTAAACAACATGATCTCAACAAGAAGAGATTTACACACAGTACAATAATATCAAGGTATGTGCGAAACATGGAGTAAATTGTACAGTGCCAGATGACTAACAAATTAGGCAGGTGGGTGTTGCTAACAGATCTGGATTCAAGTGGGCGGTCAGTGCAGCCATGGAGAAGGCTATGAGCAAGCTGATGCAGTGAGAGATCATCGGTAGCCCCTGCACTAGGTGACAAGGACTTGGCTCAACAAACTTTTAGAACAAGCAGAGGTATAGATCCATGAAGAGGCAAAGCCGATGGCAAAGGTAGCGGAACAGGGGTCCCAATGTGTGTGGACAAAGTGGGAATCTGCCCAACTGCAAGATCATGTGGGCTGAGCTTTGGAGATCGGAGCTCTTTAGAATTTCTTTCCTTTTACGTTCTGTCGATGACACCCTTCCTTCACATCTCCATCACATCTGCACACCAGGGGGCTCAGGGAGGACCCACACTGCAAGCCCTGTGTCCAGAGGGGGATGCTGATTCATATACTGACCAGATGCAAAACATTTTCAACTCATGGTTGGTATGAATAGCGCCATAACAAGAAGCTATCTTTGAACTGGAGCATGAGAGATGCAAGAAGAAGCCAGCCAGCATTGACCTCAAGAAGACCATCACCTTCATCAGGGAAAGAGCCAGGCCTTTCTGAACCAGAAAACCAAAGTCTAACCTACTGCAAACCGTCAGATCCTGAGAGATGAGAGTTGACAAGGGTAGGTGATTGCAGCCTTTCATCTGGACACCGTACTCTGTTCGACAGGAGATCATAGGATTATTCTGGTTGACATGGGTGTCGAGATAATGCTAACTTTTGATTCTCAAAGCTGATGTATAAATAATAACTATAATGTGGATATACAAATAATCCCTATGAATAATAACTATAATGTGGATATACAAATAATTCCCATAAAAAATCACTATCTTGTGGATGTACAAATAATCACTGTACGTGGATATATTCATTATCATTGTAATATGGATGTTAATAGAAATTTTGCAACAGTTACAGAAGCTGATTGTGATGATCATGTGATCATAAAAAGAACAAAGAATTGAAGTCATGAGAAAGCTACTCCATACTTTTGCAGCATTTCACCTTTCTTTGAATTCTCTGGTTTTATGCACTCATGAAGACTTGGCTGTGGCTCCTTTGAATGAGACACTGTGGGTATTTCATTAAGTGAAACCATACATTGGCTTTGAGAATCAAAAGTTTGCATTGTCTCGGGTTGTATCACCTTCTTGCACCTCTCTGCCATGTCAACTGTTGGAGATCTCCTCATTATTGTATCTCCTGACACAAAAGAGTTCTGCTTGTGTGATGAAAGCTCTTACTGGTTTATACATAAACACACATTCATGCCTATGTAGACACACATACATATACGCAATCTGCTTCATCCATATTTCAGGTAAATATATAGAAATACTGATTAAAAACTGTAAACCAAAGGTTTCTTCAGTTTTTAAGTATGTCTGGTTTGCTAGCTATATATATATATATATATATGTATATATATGTATAAATATATATATATATATATATATATATATATATATATATATATATATATATATATGTATATATACATATACATATATATATATGTGTGTGTGTGTGTGTATATATATATATATGTGTGTATATATATATATATATATGTATGATGCATACCAATATATACGTGTATATATATATATATATATATATATATATATATATATATATATATATATATATTTATACATATATATATATGTGTGTGTATGATGCATACCAATGAAGCCAAAAAAAATTTAAAAATTTAAATGTTTATACCCTATCATGTCTAAAAAATCATCTTTAGTTTTTCTTTATCCTCCCCACCAGTTTTTTCGGGGGTTCAGGTTTAGTGGACAAAACGAGTTTATACTTATTGTCTCTTAGTTTTTGTCTGACTGTGTTCATGCTTGTCTTTTAAAAATCTCGACTTTTTTTTTCAGTGATCACTGTCCAACAAGTGGAGTAACTTATTCATTGATCGTCCATTTTTCCAATCTTTTTTTTTGTTATCATCCACAACTCGACATGCTGTTAAAAGACGTAGGTCCAGCGACTGTTTTTTTATTCAGTGACTAAGCGTACACGTTTGTCTTGAGTGTGAACACTCACCTACAAAAAGGTGAAGAAGACGGTTGAAACAGCGACTTCGGAAAGGTTATCACATAATTTATGGTTTGCCTCAGAAGGAAGGAAGATGAAGAAATAACGTGGATGGGGAACATCGCAACACATTTCAATATTTCCAATGTATGGAAATGCCAGAAGAAAAACAAAAACGAATGACAGGTCTGGTTACTCACTCAATAGAAACCATTATATGATCAACTTCTTTTGGCAGCATGCAATGTTTTTTTTTAATTTTTAGATATGATTAGTAGTAAATGCATATATTTTCAAACCTCTAGCTCCGTTGATTTGGCCTGTACTCATGAGACCACCAGCCAAAACGACTGATGAATTAAAAAACTGGAAAAAGGGGTGATCAATGAATAAATCGCTTCTCTCGTCTTTTGATGGGCTGTGAACACTAAAAAAGTCTGAATTTTCAAAAATCAAGATTGAATACTGCAAAACATAAACTGAGAGACCAATTTAGCATGAACTTGGATTGCTAATTGGACCTGGGGGGATTTTAAAAAATTTAAATGTAAGTAGTAGTAAATGCTTGAATTTTCAGCCCTCCAGCTCTTTTGGTTTGGCCTACACAAATCATAATGATACGAAACAACTGATGAGTTGAAAGACTGAAATAATAGGGTGATAGATGAATAGTTCTCTTGACTTTTGATGGGCTGTGATTACTAAAAACGTCTGAATTTCCAAAAACAAGTTTGAATGCTATAAAAACACAATCTGAGAGACCAATTTAGCATAAATTCAGATTGCAATTTGAACCTGGGGGGGGGATAAAAAAACTGTTTTTTATTTAGATATAATGAGTAGTGCTTCAATTTTCAGCCCTCTAGCTCCATCGGTTTTGCCTGTACAAATGATACTACCAGCTGGAATTACTGATGAGTTAAAAAACTGGAAAAAGGGAGTGATCAATTACTTCTCTAGCCTTTTGATTGGCAGTGATCACTGAAAAAAGTCTGAATTTAAAAAAAAACAAACTGTTTCTTTATTTAGATATAATAAGTAGTAAGTGCTTCAATTTTCGGCCCTCTAGCTCCATTGGTTTGGCATGTGCTCATTGTAGAGCCAGGTGGAAAGGCTCAAAATGAAGAAGCCTATGTTGACAGTTTTTTAGGTGACAGTTTTGGTTGATGGTTTCTAACAGAGAATAATCAAAGAAAGAATGATACAGATATTCTCTACTTCAGTGACCTGATAATTTCCTGGGATTTTGTTGCAGGTCCATCATGTGGACAAACACGGAAGATGTTTCTGGGCAGAGGCGAAAGATGAAGCGATGGAGCATGATTTTGATTCTGAATTTTTTATGATGTTGGTGATTGAATTTTCTATAACTGAAAGATTTTTTTTTTGCTTTCTCGGTCCAATCTGAAACAGTCGAGATCTCTCTCTTTACAATCAAAATTCTGATTATACTGTGGCAAGGTGGGCAAAAAAAAAAATGAAATACTCCTAGGATTTACTCTTTTAGCATTTAGTTGCTTTGCAAAATTCTGTTGTATGATATAAAGAATTATATATACTAGGGTGGTACCCATTCCAAAGGTGCACATTTGGAAGGGGCTGGACTTTATGTTGTATTGAGCAATGTGTTATAATAGTCATGTAAATTAATTAATTTTCTGTCTGTCATATGAAACTATGGCTTTGAAATATTATGGTTATTTCGCTTCAGTGTCACCTGTTTAGATATTTATACTTAAATTTATATCTGTTGCCAATTTAGATATCTTATATCTAAATTTAGACCAATAATTTGTGATATAAGATCTATAATCTGTGATTTTTTAACCATTTCTATCAGTTTTCTCAAGAACCACTGATCAAAAAGACATCGAACTCGACACTGCACTGCCCAATATTTATGGTGAATGTCAACTTTGTACAGTGGCCAGTTGCCTAGTAATTGCAGTGCACACACACACACACACACACACGCTCACAGACAGAGATTTCTTTGAACATAGTTAGATGCTATAATTTATGTTTATAATTTAATTGATTTGGAGTGTTACAGACAAAAAATACAAATACATGTCGCATATTTACATAGGATATATACAGGCATACCTCATAGATATTGTACGTCTGGTTCCAGACCAATGCAGTAAAATGAATATTGCAATAAAACAAACGTTTCAATAAAGTGAGTAACACAAATGTTTAAACTTATGTTTACACAACACTGTAGTCAATTAGGCATGCAAGAGCATTAAGTATTAAAAAACCCAATGTATATAACTTAATTGAATGATTTTTAATTAAGGTATGTACATTGTTTTTTTTATTGCTAAAAAATGCTAATCATCAGAGCAATGGAAGAATATTATGGCTGGTTTGATCTTCTTTCCAGACCACTAAACCTTTCTCCATACCAGCGATATGGCTGTTTAGCCTTTTTCTCATTTTTGTGTTCTCTGGAGTAGCACTTTCAATTTCCATCAAGAAATTTCCCTTGGCCTCCATAATTTGGTTAACTGTTTGGCGCAAGAAGTCAGGCTTTCAGTTTATCTCAGTTGTCGACATGCTTTTCCCATTAAGTGTAATCATTTCTAGCTTTTGATATAAATTAAAAAACGTGCAACCCTTTTTTTCAATTGAGCATGAAGAGGCCTCAGTATGATTATTAATTTGACTGATTTCAAGACAATGATAATGAAAAAGTTTTAAATATTGTGAGAATTACCGAAATGTGACACAGAGATACCGATAGAGCAAACTTGATTGGCATAATGTTGTTGATTAACTTGCTTGATACAAGTTTGCCACAAGCTTTCAATACGTAAAAAGTGGAATGTTTGCTGAGTACAATGAAGCAAAATATAATAGAATACATTTTACTTCACCTCTCACTAATAATACTTACTATAATCTACTATTCTCTTAATAATTGACAGTATATAAATTATAAATGGAAAATCGTATCCATTATTTGACTTCACTTTAAAAAAATTATTGATTTGATTTTATGAATATAATTTTCAAGAATGTAATTTTTAGATCTTGGATGGTGGGATAATCTTATATAAAGGTGTTTGCATTTTTCTAAATAATTCTTGGTCAAGATTTGTTTGAGGCAAAGAGGCAAGTATAGAGAACAATAAAAGCTTAAGAAACAAGTCCATTCTTTTGTCACCTGTTGAAAACCTGCAGACAAGATAGAAGAAAGTGTTCTTGCCCGAGGGAAATGTTAAATAAATCCAATAATAATATAACAAAAGGAACAGAGAGAGAAACGTAGACATCTTTCAAGCAACTTCAATATGTTAAACAAAACAACTTAGTGATAGAACTGAGGACAAGTCCAAAGGGAGAGATCCCTGGGTGTGGAGAGAAGAATGAAATGACATTGGAAAGAAAAATGAAATGGATTTTGAAGAAAGAAAAACGGACAGTCAGCAATTCTCAAGTGAGCAGCTTTCATCAAAACTGAAGCCAAAGCAGACAACAAAGATTTCTTCTCTCTTGACTTCCTTTCCTTTGTCTTTTCAATTTTTCTTTCATTTTTCCCTCTCTTTTTCTCAATCTCCAAAAGCATTTTCTTTTCTTTCTGTACTTGTCTTATGTCCTTTCTTTTCCCTCCAATCTTTCCATCATTCTCTTCTTCCCTTTCTTTCTTTTTTACATCCTACTTTCTTCTTTCTGCAACACATCTACTGACTCCACAGTTTTCTATATCAGTCTACTTAAAGACTCAGATTCCCGCTCAAAAAAGGAGTAAGATAAGGTGAGGCCAGCTCACCGTAAATCACAGCCCGTCTCATGATGATCTTCCAAAGTTTAGACAAGACAAATAAATGAATCAGAATTGATGGCAAATACCTAACCGGCCCAACATTTGCTGATGACATTGTCCTCTTTGTTGAAAACTTTTATGAACTCCAGATAATATTAGATCAACTGAATGGAGAAAGCAAGAAAGTAGGTCATCATATTAACTTCAGTGAAACCAATGTCATGGGCTACAAATATGTTAAGGACAAAGACACTATGATCAAATTTGGAAACACTGAGCTAAAGAAAGTAGACCACTACATCTATATGGGACAGAATCACCATAAAATCCTAAAAAGAAGAAATCAAATGAGGAATCACTCTAAGTTTGCAAGCTTTCAGTAGAATAAGTTCAATATTCAAAAACAAAAAAAAACATTAGCTTTAAAAAAAAGGTTTTACAAATAATGCATCCTCTTGATAGTAAACTATGGAGTTGAAACATCGAACCTGACAAAAAGATTGGCTCTCAAACTAAGAACCATACAATGTGCCCAAGTGAGGATGCTCAATATTACATTGAAAGATCAGAAGACAGCACTGTATATTAAAGAGAGAACAGGAGTCTCAGATATCATAGAATCCATTTGAAACCTCAAATGGCAATGGGCAGGCCATGTTGCAAGAATATCAGACATCACAACATACAATATGGATCCCCAGAGATCATAAGTGGAATAGCGGCTGATGGAAAATAGAATGGTGTGAGGATTTTGATAGATTCAGGAGATATTGGCATTGCAACTCTTGTGATTTAGAGATCGGGTGAATCTTGGGGAAGGTCTGTGTCCATTGACGGACGTTAAAAAAGGTTGATGATATTGATAATGATGATCTTCTCTCTTCACTCATCTTATTTTCTGGACGTGGAATTTTTTTTTGTAATAACTATCATCCATTTGCTTGAACCATTGATGGTGTAACTGGATTATTTCCCATGAGAATTAACTCTTTTGTAAATTGAACAGAAAGAAAAAAGAAGTTCAAGGTGAAACAATTCTGGTTTTGGGATTTGAATTTTTTTACATGAATTCAAGAGTTAAATATGATACGGGGAACAGTCAATGAACTGGTTGCAAAAAGTTTTTCATGGTCCAACTTGACGTTAAAAATGTTCACAGAATATACTGTTGAAATATAATAAAAAATCGAGAGATAATTGTTCTGTAGTGCAAAAGTTAGAATGTGAAAAAATGCTTAACATAGGTGTTATGCTTATGGAGGAAGAATATATGAGTGACCGAGCACAGGAAGTCTCTAATACACCATTTTAAAAAAAGTTAATATTTTTGTTGTTTTTAGAGTTGCAATGCATTATGGTTCTGGTGTATGATAACTGACTGGATTTTGATTTGCAAATGAAGGGGTAAGGATTGTAATAGTGTTATCAAATACAAAAACATTTTCACAATGGGTGGTGAGTTGGGCACTTATAATGCGCAGACACTCCTATTTTGTTTAACATCCATATCGTAAGGTCTTATTCCACGGACACTCAAAATTGAAATAAGAAAGGGTTCATTTTTTGCGCTGGTTTCGAATAATCAATTTGTGGACATGGTTGCAGACATAAAGATAATTTCAAAAATTCTGCTAATGATGGCAAAAGTCTGTGTTGGTTTATTTTTTTAATTTGGGTAATTATAAAGCCTAAAAATGTTTATAATTTTGTAGAATAATGTCTTTCTGTTTATCCTTTCACTTATGTGGACTTTTCTGTGCGCAAAACTGTGAAATATATGTATGAGTCGAAAATGTATGAAAAGAGGTAGAATTTTTGTAGTCACTACATGAGTTTTGTCTTTCCGCTTTCTATTCTTATCTCTTTTTTCATTTCTTTCATTTTTTGCATAAGGAATGCTTCCTCCAAGGATTTTCCAGTCTTTTTTTCTTCTTTCCAGAACATACCTATCTTTCTTTTATTCTTTCTTTCTTTTTTCTAGAACATACCTATCTTTCTTCCATTCTTTCTTTCTTCTAGACTTTCCTTCTTTTTTTCTTTGCTTGATTGTTTTTTTTTCCATTTTCATTCCTTCATTTTTCTTTCATCTCTCATTTTTACCCCTTCTTTCTTTCTTTCCACTTCTTTCTGTCTTTTATGTTTTTTTTGATTATCATTATTATTTCCTGAACTTTCTTTCTTTTCATATGTTCTTCTTTCATTCCTCTTTCATTCTTGCGATTCTTTTTCCCTATCACGATTCTATTTCTTTCTGATTTTTCTTCTCTCCTTTCTCCATCAACTATGTGTTTTCTATTCAAATCGCTATTTCTAGCCTTTGCTCCTTTCTTCCTCTCTCAGAATATTTTCCCTTCTTTCTTCTCCTTTGTTCAAGCTGTTAAAGCAAGTCAATTCCATTGGTAAAAGAAAACCCTGTCAGCATCTCCCCTCACCGAATCAGAGCCAATCCTCGTATCTCCCGTGTAAACAACCCCATTCTAACTAATTCCGCCATCTCTTGTGTCATCCAATTTATCTTGACGTATATCTGCATATACATGAAATGGGCAAATACTTGACAACATTTAGTACTATTTATCATGGCCGCCTTCTGCATCATCATCATCATTATTATTATTATTATCATTATTATTATTATTATTATTATTATTAATCTCTAGTGGTCAGCACAGGTATGATTGTAGTGCTTTATTCTTTTGTCTTCAAACTGCAAGTGTCCTGTTGCTTACCCAATATTTGTCCCAGCCTGTGTCCTGTTCTGTGGAAATGGTAAGCACACCACCAACTGGCTAACTGTCATCTGACGCTGACAGTTCTTTGAAAAAATCTGGACCGGTTTTCCTTCTGAAAAAGTCACTCAAGCATATGTTGACATATTACTCACCCAGCAAAGAAGGCACAACAAAAAGAAGGGAGAAAAGAGAGAAGGAAGTGAGACAGACGGAAAGGAAGAAAAAAAAGAAAGGAAGACAAAAAGAAAGGTAGCATAAAAGAAAGAAGGAAAAACATGAAGGAAAAATGAAAAGAAGAAAAAAAAAGATGTAATGAAATAAAAAGAAAATGGCTTTCAAAAATGGCAGCCATTAAATTCTTAGAAATACATGTTGACAGGCTGAATATTCATGTAAAGGAAACATTGTTGGAAATAATGAAATTAATGAAATAGTTCAAAGCAGGTCATTATTCAGCCTTGGATTTGGATAGCAAAATTGATACATGCACATACAAACAGATTTATCTATCTAGAAAATTACTCAGCTCACCTTAGACTGGCATGAGGCCAAATAGGGGATATTTGGAGGTCAGTAAGATGGTGTTGCATTAATCTTCCAAGAGGAAAAGATTTGTTTGCCTTTTAAACCCCTGCTTTAATCTGGACTTGAAAACAATCCATAGGCATTGGTAGGAAACATGCAACTTTTTCAGCCCTAATCTCACTCTGTGTGTCTCTGTCTGTCTCTCTCTTCTCTCTATTTATATCTTTTTATATCTATCTATCTATCTATCTATCTATCAAATAGATAGATATGAATAGAGATAGATAAGTAAATATGCACAGACTGAGATAGATTAGTAGATATACATATATACAGAGATATATAAGTAGATATACATGTACCGACTTGGATATATATATATGTATATATATTCATATATATGCACACAGAAGTATATATATATATATATATATATATATATATATATATATAGATATAGATATATATATAGATATAAGGAGATATATATGCACCATAAGATATATGTATGTACACACAGACTGATTGATAAGTAGATATATACATATATATATACAGACTGAGAGATATATAAATGCATAGACTGAGATAGATGTATAGATATATAGACACAGACTGAGATAGACAAGTATATATATATATACACTTCCATAGGAATAGAGCACTCTGATGGATGAGGAGTTTCTGCGTAAATGAATATATTGCTTAAATTCAGCCTTACTGACCACCCAGTTCCGTAGTCCAGAGGTAGGATATCGGCCTCCGGGTCTGATGTGAGCGTTTCAATTCTGCCTCGCGGTACTGGATGGGATAAAGTCTACACTGAAGAGATGTAATACATCAAAACAGCTGTCTGGATGACACAATATATATATATATATATATATATATATATATATATATACACAGACTGAGATATATATACACTTAGTAGATATATACGCTGAGATAGATGTGTAGAATAGATGTGTCGATAAAATATTGGACTGATAGGTATCACCTCCTATTCAGTAAACCCAGTAAGCGGTTTACTAAATAGGAGGTGATACCCAAAAGATTGTTGAATCTGACCATAAAAGAATTACTCGGTCCAGTTTACATAATATCCTTTGAAGTTGGACTTTGAAAGAAATGCTGGTTAACACAGTGTTAATTTTCTGTTCACGTCACCAAGCTTTCATATGACATTCAGTTTATGTGTCTGCCGTTCAAACTCTGTGAATTTTTAGGTAGCACCTTGTAAGACATAAAGGAAGGGACTACGTTAAGAAAATATGGACAGACAGATAGATAGATAGATAAGCCAGGCTACTTTTATACCAACTGAAGATGGTTACTGCACTTTTTGTACTGTATGATAAATGAATTTATAAATATATAGAACTTGTCAGTTTGACTCAGTTGGAAAAAATGCAGCCTATTAATTACAAGATCACTAACCGGATTACGAAAACACTAGATGAAAACCAACCAAGGGATCAGGCTGGATTTAGAAAAAGTTACTCGACCATGGACCATCTTCATTCAATAAATCAGCTGAAAGAGAAGGTAGCAGAATACAAAATGCCACTCGCTGTAGCATTTATAGACTTCAAGAAGGCATTCAACTCTGTAGAAATTCCCATGGTCATAAAGGCCATCACCCTACAAGGTGTACACCCTGTATACGTCAAAATGCTGCAATGTATATACAATCACAGCAACTCCTTTATCAGGCTACATAAGGACTCTGAACCATTTCGGCTCTAAAAAGGAGTAAGACAAGGTGATACCAGCTCATCCAAACTCTTTACAGCCTGCCTTGAGATGATCTTCCGAAACCTGCATCGGAAAAATAGAGGAATCAAAATAGACGGCGAATCTCTAAGCAACCTTAGATTTGCAGACAACATCGTCCTTTTTGCAGAGAACCTGCACAATTTATACTCAAGCTTACATGGAGAGATCACAAGACAGCACAGTATATAAGGAAGAAAACGGGAGTCTGAGACATCATAGAAACTATTAAAAAACTCAAATGCCAATGGGCAGGCCATGTTGCAAGAATGGCAAGCAACTGATGGACATCATGACTCACAACATGGATCCCCAGAGATCAAACAGAGGCTGACTGAATACAAGATGGAGAGATGAACCGGCCAAATTCAGAAAATACTAGCTCTGCGACACCCATGATGAAGAAGTGTGATGTATCCTGGGGAAGGTCTATATCCAACAATGGATGTTGAAAGACTGATGATGATGATGATGTGATTTCAAATTATGGTAGAGAAATGTTAATCAAACACTGTGACCTTAAAAATGGATTGCTTACCTGCTGACCAACCAACCAACCAATCAATAAAGAGGGCTCTGGATTCCTCTACTTTTGCTCATCCGTCTGTTGGTCCATCTGTCTGTGTGTGGCTCCAGGTCACATTTTTGGGGGGCTAAAACCTTGAAAATTTACATGAGAACACCATTAAGCCCTGTCAAGAAGAATTTTTTTGGTTTTATCAACAAAAAAAAAAAAATGCTTGGGTCTCTGTCCTCATTTTGAACCAACTAACAATGCCCAAATCTTATGCTGGTATGTTTCAAGATATTCTACGTAAGAAAGATATTTTTTTGGGGGCGATTTTGGATGATTTTTTAGGTTATTAGGCTGGTATGTCAATAGATGTTTTACGTGAGTAATCCATTTTTTGGGGTGATCTTAGATAATTTTTTAGGTACTGCATGGGCAACAGTGATTCATTTATGTGAGGTACGGATATTTCATATATCTGCTTGATTTAATGCAATGTGATGTGGTGGACAAACAGGGAAAAGTTTACTAAATTTGGTGAGGATTGTTTTGTTATGGAGGGATGAATAAAGTCAGCTCCTAATTGAGCAGGAGTTTAAGAGTTTGCAAAAGCAAAGAAAGGGTCGCTTCTCTTCAAATCAATCTAGTTCTGACTATGACGGATTAATTTTCTGACTGAGTTTATCCAAAATGTAATTTTTCATTCACAATTGGTTCAGTTCTGGCTTCAGCCAAGTCGCTATGTTGGTAGAATAATTGACAAGAAAAAAATTCATCACACAAATTAAAGGCGAAAAGAATGAAAGTAATTCTATTTAACATTTGTGATCAATCAAAATTAGATTAATAAGATTCTAATGATATTATTTATTGTTATATCATCTTTAAAACATAGGTCAAGATATATTTAGATAATGATCCAAATAATTATTTAAACTCATGTATTGGAAGTAATCAACCAAAATTGTTTCAACATGGGTTTCTCTAGTTTTTAAGTGAGTCTGTTGCCAAAAATATGAATATACTGCCCTCGAAGAATAAATCATCATCATCATCATCATCATCATCATCATCATCATCATCATCATCATCATCAGTATACTCCTACCAAAAAAAAAATCTCTTTAACCACAAAATTTCTATGCTGTTGAGTTTGGTCATGAATGATACCTGATAATGTCCATTTTGATCGTGTAATGTTCATTTAGAAGTAATAGAATCCTGTTATATTTGGTTTAGAAAAAAAAATCAACTTTCTCCGATAGAAGTGGTAGGTGACTTAATAATGAGTGACATTTTAAGTCAGGGTTTCTCAACCTTTTCTATTCCCCACACCCTTCGGGAAATATCAGATTAATTTTTGTACCCCCTAAAAATGTAACATCACATCTGAAAATGGAAAAGTCAATTTTCTAATTTTCGAATCATAAATTGAACCACGCACATTACAGCAGGTGAACAATTTGAACTCTAAACAAAGGTTTCGATTTGGTGCATGAAACACAAATCTAAATCAAGCAATTCTATCAGAATAAAAATTTCAAAAAGTGAAATCAATCCCAGTTGTGAACATAGAAATTAAAAGACTTCTTTGTGTTTGCTTTTCGTTCATGATTTTGTCAGAACGTGGAAATTTTTTTGCTGATTGCAGAACAGAAGGAGGAAAAAAAAAAAAAAACGAAGAAAAATGAAGGAAAAGGAATGAGAAGAAAAGCAAGCCAGTAAAGATGTAAAGTTAAGAAAAACGGGCCCATGGGGAAAAGAGAAAAACAAGGGGAAAATTAACAAGTCGTAGGAATAGAGAGGTTAGAACAGGAAAATTAGGGAAGGAGAGAACAAGAAAAAACAAAAAGTTATGAAAATGGGCCAAGGAAAAAAGAATGCTGAGTTGTAGGAAATAGAGATATCAAAATAGGAAAACAACATCTACTTTCCCTTTCTTGTCACACCCCCTCAAATGCAATCTCACACCCCCTGGGTTGGGAATTCCTGCTATAAGAAGTCTGCTTGACTAACTTGCTAACTATTACACCATAGCGGAACCCATAAACTAGATGGTCTGGAACTCTAAGACATAGTTCGATAATTGTAAAGTAATTTATATTAACCAAATGAGAAAAGTAGGATTTTACCAAATACATTGGCTAAATGCTTCAATATCCATAAACACACAGCAAATACAACTTAGTATGAATAAATTGTTGAATTATACATACCTTATATATACATTCCTTGTAGAGTGTTCCAGAAGAAAAAGCTTGTTGCTTTTGTGGTTAAGTTCTGTATATATATTCTTATAGACATGTATGTTTAGATGCTCTCCTTTCTTTCTCTTCTTTTTCCAATCACCTCCTCTTTCTTTTATCACTTCCATCTCCCCTCTTTTCTTCTCTACCTTTCCTTTCCTCCCACCTTCTTCTTTCCTCCTATTCCTCCTTCTCCTTCTCCTTATCTCCCTTTCCCTTTTCTTCCCTCTTTCCTTCTCTACCTCCTCCTTTCCTCCCACCTTCTTCTTTCTTCCTATTCCCCCTCCTCCTTATCTCCATTTTCCTTTCCTCCCCCCTTTTTCCTTCTCTACCTCTTCCTTCTCTCTCACTTTCTGCCTCTTTTCTTCGGTTCCTCCTCCTGTTCTCCCTTCTCCTTACCTCCTATCCCATGTTTTTTTTTCTATCTCCTGCTTCTCACCCATCTTCTTCCTCTTTCTTCCTCCTTTTCTCCCTTCTCTTTTTCTGTCCCCTCTTCCCTTCCCAACTTCCTCCTTCTTCCTCATTCTTTCTATTCTTCCTCCTCCTATATTTCCTCTCTACCTCTACTTCCTCTCCCACCTTCTTCCTCTTTCCTCCTCCTTCTCTACCCCCTTCTTCTCTCGACCTTCTTCTCTCCTTCTTTTTTTCTTCATTCTTCTTTTCTTCCCTCTGTCTTGTCCTCTCTATCTCTACCTTCTTTTCTCCCCATCTCTCCTCCTCTCTTCCATACCTTCTCCATCTTATCTCCCTATCTCTTGTTTCTCTTCCCTACCTCCTCCTCTCTTTCCCTCTGCTCTTTTCCCCCTTTTTATTCTTCATCTATTTCTCCTCTCCCAATTCCTCTTGCCTTCTCTCTCCTCATAACATTTCCTTCTTTCTTTCTTATATCAAATTTTTCATGGTTTCATTATTTCAATATTTCACATCCAATTCAAAATCAATTTATCTGTGTTACACTCTTCTCGGGAATTATTTTTCATTTTTCTTTTAAAAATATTAGAAAGTCTGGTTAGTCACTCGATAGAAACCGTCATGCAATCAACGTCTTTCATTTTTTGGCAGCATGCTGTGTTGGGGATGATCAATTAAAAAAATTGGAAAAATGGCTGATTGCCTTACATTGAGTGGTGATCATGGAAAGAAATACAGGATTAAAAAAAAACAAACCCAAGCATAAATGCTGCTGGACAAAAAACTAAGGGACCAATTTAGGATAAACTTACAGTATAAACTGACCCCCCAACTAAAAACTTATTTGTTTTTTCAGGGAAAAAATAAAAATAAAAAATACGTTTTTTTTTTCCCTAGACATGATAAGGAGTAAATGTTTAAATTTTCAGCCCTCTAGCTTCATGGTGTGGCCTGAGCATATGATTGATATATATAGCTAGCCAGACTAAGTTGAAAATTGAAGAAACCTAGGTTGATAGTACTGGTTAAACGTTTTTGCTATCTGCATTTGATATTCCAGCAGTTCCGTCATTCTGAAGACAGTCCATCTTCCCACCAAACCAAATCTTTTACCCACCCTGGATGAAAAAAAAAAATGTAATGACTTGTTGCTCTTGGTAACAAACAAGATTTCATTATCTTTCTGTCCTTCCAGCTTATGCAGAATCGCATTGAATTCGTTTATTATTAGAAAACATCAACAAAAACTGTCAACATAGGTTTCCTGAGTTTATCAGTGATTCTACCTAGTTGGCTATTCATTTATCTATATATGTGTTGAGCACACGTACTGAAACAATGGAGCTAGAGGGCTGGAAATTTAAACATTTACTCCTTGTGATATCTAGAATTGAAAAAAAAAAGAAAGATTTTTTTTTGGTTTTTAGAAAATACCCCGACATTATTTTTTTTAGAGCGAGGGTTTCAATTTACTATTTAAGCTTAGGCTAAATTGGTCCCTTAGTTTGCGTCCAGTGACATTCATGATTTTTTTTGTTGAAAATTCAGACTTTTTAGTGATCACCTACCAAACAAAAAGCGAGTGGAGTAACTTATTCATTGATCACACTGTTTCCACTTTTTCTTAATTGATCACCCCCAACATGGCGTAAAAATCTTAGAGGTATGAATTTCAAACAGTTTTAGTTAAGTTCATATTGGTTCTAATACTTGTAATATCAAGAGATTGATTTTTGTATAATTTTTTTATATAGTTTGTATACAAACCTTATATAAACATCATCAAAATTTAAAAAAAAATATTTTATATTTATATAAGATCTGTTATAATACAGGAATCAGGGATCATAATTTTCGATTGCGTCATTCAGTCTGTATTGTAACAAATTTTCCATCTTTACGAGCCTTCATCCAAGTTCTCCCCTTTGCAGCATTAAGAATACTGAGTGTCATTTTCCGACAGTGAATGAAAATAGGAATCATCATCATCATTAACGTCCGTCGTTGAACATACAACTTCCCCAAGATCTGCCACAATTCGCTATTGTGGGCGTCATGGAGCCAGTATTTTCTACATTTGTCTAGTTCATCTCTTCATCTTGTATTCTGTCGGCCTCTGTTTTGCATGTGATCTCTGGGGATCCATGTTGTGAGTTGTGATGTCCATTGGTTCTCTGTCATTCTTACAACATGGCTTGCCCATTGCCATTTAAGTTTTCTAATAGTTTCTATGTCTCTGACGCCCATTTTCTTCCTTATATACTGTGCTGTCTTGTGATCTCTTCACGTGAGGTTGAGCATAATTCTCTCATGTATGTGTTGCATGCTTCTCAGTTTGTAAGAAACTTATATAAAATAATCTATTACTGCAGTATCATTCACTGTAAATATGTAAAAGTGGGCAATGAGTTTTGTTTATTGACTACTGAGATGTTTTTGCATAATTCATTCCCTTTTTACAGTTAGTGTAACATGATTCAGCTTTTGGCAAGTTTTTGACTATTTTCAATATCTTTTTGGTGTTTTTTTTGCTACATCTTAAGATTTAGCACTTTTTGGCAGTCAAATTGGTGCAAAAAATATTTTTTGAGTTGGCAATGCTGACCTGATTGGCCTCTCTAGTTTCAATATATCTATGTTACTGACGGTCGAATTTAACATTGATGGGCACAGTGCCTGAAATTTTATCGGGGTCTTTCTATTTTTGTACTTCGCTATTATTTTGAGAGCCAAATTTAACATTTTGAAAACTGGAATGATTCTGTGTTATAATGGGTCTACAGTGATTTAGTTTCCTTCCTAAAAGAAAATCATCTTATAGAAATTCAAGTATATCCATGAATTTTTCAATGGAGAATAATAGTACATATATATATATATACATATATATATATATATATATATATATATATATGTAGGCAGCATTTGCTGTATGTTATATTTCACAATTAGTTCAATGTAAATTTCAAAGACCAAAATAAATAAATCTAAAGAGAGAATTTCTCTACTTTTTAAAAAAGGTTATTTAAGTTTCAAAATGGAAAGAGACTTTTGTGCCACCCTATAAAAGGATAAATCTGAATTGGGTCTAATTTGGATAGCTGCAGTTTGAGATAGAGAAGGCAGGGAAATTTCCTTTTTTTGGCATGACTAGTCACAGACTCAATGCTTCTACTTAAGACCTAAGATTAGTAGAATGCTTTCTCTCTTTCCTTCGAACTGTTTGAAGTTTAGATGAATCAAAGGGGTCGCAATAAACAAGACGAAGGTAGACGGCCAGTCACACATGAATATGCACACCCACACACTATTACATACCCTCCACAGACATACTCTTACACATAAACACACACATACACACTCTTACAACACTAACGCAACCACGCACACACACTCAAAACTAAATGGGTAGTTATACATGCATATGCACGTGCACACACACACACGCACACACACACTCTTACACACACACATTCTTACACACACACACACACACACACACACACACACACACACTTACAGCAATAACACAACCATGCCAACATACACACACAGAGGTGAATGGGCAGTCATATATGTACACATTCACACACTGTTACACACACACACACACATGCACGCACACAAGCACATTCTTACACACGCACACACACATACACACACATACACACAGGCACACTTACAACATTAACAGAACCACGCCCACATACGGAGAGGTAAATGGGCAGTCAAACATGCATATGTACACACACACACACACACACACACACACACACACAAACACATATGCACACTTTTACATACACACACACACACACACACACACACACTCTTGCACATACACACAAAAATACACCCTCACCCTTACAACACTAACACAACCAAAAGAGAAATAGGCAGTCACACAGGTATATGCACACCAACACACACTCTTACACACACCCACACAACTGCTCCCTTACACATAAGCAGAGAAATAGACAGTCACATATGCATATGTACATACATGTGCACACACAACCACACCCACATACACACTTATGGACGTACAAGTTCAGGAAATACATATGTATGCATGTGGAAGATCTCATGACATGTCTGACATCTACGTAGACTTCCATCCATCATCTACGCAGTATCTCTAATCAGGCCAAGCCATGGAAAAGAGCAAGGGTGATATTCTTGGGAGTTTCCCATTTGAAACCGATGCTTCTTTCCTTCCTGACATTCTTTAACACTCGGATATTTCAATTTTACACTTTTTATTGTCATTTTCCTGTGTAAGAAACCGTCAGCTGACCAAAACTGTCAACACAGGTTTCTCCGGTTTTTAAGTTGATATGGACAGCTATGTATCAATCACACGTACAGGGGTTCAATTTGCAATCAAAGTTTATGCTAAATTGATTTCTTAGTTTGTGCCTCATATCCTGGCCGGATATGTATAAATCAAATACACAGGCTTCACCAATGGGGCTAAAAAACTGAATATTTCAGCATTTACTCCTTTCATGTCCAAAAAACAGATTTTTTTTGTTTTTTGAAAAGTTAAATTTGCAATGTAAGTTTATACTAAATTATTTCCTTTAGTTTGAGTACGGTAACATTTGCACTTGTTTTTATTTTTAATTCAGACTTTTTTTAGTGATCACTGCCCAACAAAAGATGAAAGAAGAAACTATTCCTCATCATGTCAAGAAAAAACATTTTTAAAAAAAATTTTTTGAAAATTCCACCCAAGTAGGTCTTGAAGGGGGGGGGTTCTGTCTGTGATATGCTGAATTGGTCTCTTAGTTTGTGTCCAGCAGGATTTAAGCTTGTTTTTTGGAAAGTTCATGCTGATCTTATTTTTTGTCCAGCAGTATTTATGCTTTTTGAAAATTTGACCATTTTTTAGTGATCATGATGATGAGAGAAGTAACTAATTCATTGATCATCCTTTTTTTCCATTTTTTTAAATTGATCACCCCCAACATGACATGCTGCCAAGAGACTTTGGTCATGTGACGGTTTCTTTTTGAGTAATTAATCAGACCTGTTATTCCGCCAAGTGAGAAAAGATTTCTTTTTCTGGCCAAGGAAGTCAAACAGTAATGCTGCCGCGGCATGACAGTAACTATCCTACGTGGGATGCTCTTCAGGTGTACCACAATTTCTGGAGTAGGAATGGGATGCTCTTCCACTGGCATTGCATTTTGGACACTTGTCACCATCAGATTATCACATGTTACCTCCCATACAACACTCCTTGTCTAGTCAGTATTTTCGACAAATTCAAGATATGAGAGAACACCTAGAATAATCCATCAAGTCAAAGCCAAATCATTCTTTTATGAGGTACGCAATTTAAATGAAAGGCAGCTTAAGTTCATGGAAAGCAAACAAAAATACTTTGATGACTGAATAATGACGCTATAAATTTATATGAATAAAAGATATTGTCAATAATTGTAGAATCTTTAGAATCAGCATAAAATGATGGAATTCGCAATTTAGCTGAAAGGTGACTGAAGGTCAGGGAAAGCGAGTGAAAATACTTTGATGACCGAATAATGATGCTTGAAATTTATATGCATAAAAGATATTGTCAAATAAAAAATGTTTGAAAATATTGCATCAATCTTATATATTGATGTTCCAATTTTAAAAATCTTTCAAAGGTTTTTATGAATTCTTTGATTTTATAAAATCTAATCTTTTGAAAATTTCTTTTGATCTTTATCAATTTTGTATGCTATCAGAAGCTGTCAACCAAGACTGTCAACATAGGTTTCTTCAGTTTTCAAGCCAGTCCAGCTGGCTGGCTATGTATGTATTGTGCATACAGATCACAGTAATGGAGGTGGAGAGCTGAAAATTTAAACATTCACTCGTTATTATGCATAGAAAGAACTTTTTGTTTTTTTTTACCCCTCCCCCATAGATTCATAGAGAGGGATTTGAAATGTAAATATATGCTAAATTAATCCTTTAGTTTGTGTTTAACAGCATTCACGTTTGTTCCTTCTGAAATCCCGTCTTTTTCAATGATTATTGCTCCAAAGATTGCGAGAGAGAGTATTAACTTACTCATTGATTACTCCTTTTGCCAATCTTTTTATTCATCATCCCTAAACATGCTGCAAAAAGACGTAGGTCATTTGATGGTTTCTATTGAGAGACCAGACCTGTGGTAAAATGATTTTTTGTATAAACTTTACGTAAAGTTCTTATTATGTTAGAGTTTTCTAGAAGAATTTATTGATTTTCTCCCGATGTTTGAATTCTATGAAACTTTTATTTTACACTGAATAAATTTTGGTTTACCTAGGACCACAAATCTCCATGAAATCCTCAGAAGGGGCAGAAATCAAGTGGAGAATCAGTCAAGGATGGTGACCCTCGGGCAGAGCCAGCTCAAGCTTCAAGAACAAGAAAATCCTATTAGTCCTAAAAAGAAGATTATACAACCAATGCATCCTCACGAGTCACCTATGGAGTTGAAACACCAAACCTAACCAAGAGACTAACTCTCAAACTGAAAAGCATGCAACATGCACATGAGAGGATCATGCTCAACCTCACATGGAGAGAGCACAAGACAGCATAGTAAATTAAGGGGAAAAGCAGGGGTCCAAGACATTATGAAAACCATTAAAAAAACTCAAATGGCAATGGGCTGGTCATGTTGCAAGAATGGCAGACAGCTGAAGGACATCATGACTCACTACATGGATCCTGAGAGATCACATGCATTACTGAGGCTGGCAGAATATAAAACGGAGAGAGTCGAACTAGAGAAAATCGGAAAGTATTGGCTCTGCAACGTCCACGATGGAGAGGTGTGGCAAATCCAGGCAAAAGGGTGTATCCAACAATAGATGTTAAAAAACTGATGATAATGATGATGATGATGAACAAATTCATGTTGTTTTCTCTTAACGTTTCCTGTCAGGTTTAAATGGAACTTTTATCTCATGTTCCTCATTATTCAACTATGACATAAATCATTTTTTAAAAACCTTTTCCATTTAGTTTTTGTTATTTGCGTTCCTCTACTCATGTAGGTACATCAGAAAGTCTGCAACTTGGAGGGCTGAAAAGACATTTATTTTATGCAACATTTTTCAACATAATCACCTCCATTGTAAATGCACTCAGTTCACTGGTCAATATTGATGATATAAATCGAACATTATTCAGTGCAAATTTCTGATCAAAATCTTACTAATCACTATGAGTCAGATTACCACAGATTTATTGATCAACCCAATGCCAATACACACATACTCACATTTTTGCTGGATTATATATCCATTTTCAATGATATACACACACACACACACACATACACACATACACACACACACATATATATATAGTTTAGGAAGCTTTACAGCTTTATACACTAAGCATATCAAAAAACCTTTTTTTTGTATCATTTCTGTCACTTATTTCTCAATATCTGTCAATGCAATTTATGTAATTTACATGAGTGTTTTTTTCGGTTTTATTTATACTTCATCATTATGGTACAATGTATAAATTTTCTCTTGTTGGAACCATCAGTTATCTATCTCTCTCTCTCTCTCTCTCTCTCTCTCTCTATATATATATATATATATATATATATATATATATATATATATACATATATATGTATCCATGCATGAATACATTATATAAATACCTCTATTTACTGTGTTGAATTTTGAGCATTGTGATAAAACATCAACAATGGACAAATTCAGCTATTTACAATGTATCAGGCTATGAATGTATTAATCCAACCCCATAAATATATATACGTACATGATGAAAAAGTATATATTTTTCATTGCGGTGAATATCAATCACAGAGCATGATAGAGTGAAAATTTCAGATCAAAAGTCAGCCAATAACAACTTACACCCTTGTATATTAATTTTCTGCTCTCTGTTGGATTTTTGAAATAGGCTTTTTGGAAATATTTCAATATTGATTTTTATTGTTCTTTTGTATTTTGTTCGATATTGTTTTTTTTGCCTTTTGTACATTTTTTCTTTGTGCATAGTGTTGTTTTTTTTACTATTTTTATTATTTTTTGGGATTTTTTGTTTTTTTTTAGCCTGGTTTCAGTTTTATGATTCTCTTTTTTTTTGTTTTTGAAATTTTTATATATTTTTTTCAATGTCCTTCTTTTTATTTTTAAAACTTGACTGTTTTATTTAGAATAGGTGATGAATATTGGACATAGATTTCTTTGTTGAATATCACGTTTTTGGGTGCTGCTGGAACAGGTACGAGAATATCAGAATGGAGGCCAAACAAACTGATAGAATGAACAGGTCTGGTTAGTCACTCAATAGACAAAAGATCACATGATCAGCATTTTTTGGTATCATACCAAAATCAAAAAAGAAAGGGTGATCAATGAATAAGTAACTTATGTAGCCATTTGTTGGGTGATGATCATAAAAAAGTCTGAATTTTCAATGAACAAACTGCTAGACACAAACCCAGAGACTAATTAAGCATAAATTTTAAATTTTAAATTGAACCTTCCAAAAAACAAAAAAAGAAGTTTTTTCTAGACATAAGACGTAAACATTTGAATTTTCAGCCTTCTAGCTGCATCGGTGCACCTCATATGCATGATACAAATGTAGCTAGCCATCCATATATAAATACACACACACACACACACACACACATATATATATATATATATATAATGCAAATCAGGAATACAATATAATACATTATAATGCAATATCTGATGTATGATGGATTTATTTCATAAAATGCTTGATACATTCAGCATAAAACATCAAATCAAGTTAAAGAGCACTTAAAATATGAGGAATAAAAGATTCGCTGCACAAGCCCAAACAGGGCTGAAGCATAAAAGCGTTGAGTAGTGAATCCTTCATTCCATTATATATATATATATATATATATATATATATATATATATATATATATATATATATGTATATATATATATGTATATGTATATGTATATATATATATATATATACGTATATATATATATATGTATATGTATATATATATATATGTATATGCATATATATATATATATATATATATATATATATATATATATATATATATATATATATATATATATATATATATATTTGAGCAAAATTTTGTTCCTGAAACAGTCTTTTCCTTATGCACATTGTCAGATAATAACATCCATTACTTATCATACTGTCGACATAGAACAATAATATACATGTGCCTAGAAATATATATATATACCCATAATTCTGAGACAAACAGAACACTAACAAAACTAGCCAGTGATTGGAGAAGAGAAGGAATGTATTAATTTTGGGTGTAATTTCGACCTATATCTAACATCAGAGTATCAGTGGCTCAGTCAGTTAGCACACACCTAGGCTACATAAGTGCTTTCATGCTAATGGGTGTGTATTCAAATCCCATCTGGGGCTTATTTCTTCATCTTCTAATCATTGTTGTATCGCTCACTACTGTAAATAATTTCATAATCATAAATATATATATTTATATATATATATACATATACATATATATATATATATATATATATATATATATATATATATATATATATATGTATATGATTATCAATTGCATTATATTGCTGGGTCAAATGGTACATTTAAGGTGTAATAATGGGTGATCATTTCAAATAAGAGTTTCTATATAATGTAACACAATTTATAATCATTCTGTTGGATCACATATCCATTTCTTAATAACATAATTGTCATGGAGAAAGAATCGAATACAGCAGATATAGGCTGCAAATAAGCAAAATGAGAATTTGGAGTTGAGATAAATATTTGGGTCTTTGCATTACCAGAGATTGTTTAGCTCAATGGTAAATCAACGCTATGTTGAAGTGGCCACCCTATCGGTCACAGGTTTGATTCTTGCAGCCGCCCCATTTTCTGTAATTGTTTATTCTATTTACATTTTCTTGGCCAAATGGTACATTCCCCATGTAATAATGGGAGATCATTACAAATAAGAGTTTCGATATGATACAATGCAATTTATAACCATTCTGTCGGATAATATATCCATTTCTTCATAACATATACTCATATAATGAACAGTGTTCTCTGTTTGTAACGATAGACTCTTCTACATAAATCTAATTTTGCAGATAAGAATACCTCCTATCTACCATTTAAAACAATGAACTCTTCCGCTAAAGTGAGGTCCCTATTTACCTGAACTCCCGACGAGATAGAATGTGACAAGTTCGGTTAAATGTGGGAAACCTCAGACATGAATGTATTGACAGTGGCTTCCTCAAAAATTTTGTAGAAAAGTCATCTCGTAGAAATTCAAATATATCCGTGATTATTTTTGAAGGGATCAACTTTTATATAAGCGGGTGTACAGAGCTCGATTAGGAGAGGGGCAGAAGGGGCAATCGCCCCCAGGTCCCTCTCTATCCCAGGGCCCCCTCCATACAAAAATATTATGATTAAAAAAATAGTTTTTTTGATGACGAATAAATTAATAATTACTGCTCTGAATTCATTTTGGAATTCATTTCATTACAACGCCTTCGATTGTTTTTAATGAATTAACAAAATTACTGCTCGTTATTCAGGTCTACAGTAATTGGAGAACGGGAATACTAAAAATCTACTTGGAGTTTTGCCGGCATGAATTTACATGGATATATCTATTTACTTCAGATATATATATAACTCATTTAACCTTTCTATGTATGTATAACTTATCAGTTCCAAATACACGCATTAAACAGACTTTGATGCGTAAATTTTATGGTTTGTCATGTATTCTAATTTTTGCGTATGAGCCCTCCCATCCCTCCGCCTCAAACTTGAAGTTCCCTGGCCCCCCCCAGGTCTAAATTTGGCCCCGTGTGTGTTTATGTACCGAAACATGTAAAGCTTCAGTTACACAGGATTTGATAACTTCAAGTGTTATTTGGAGAAGTTGTTGCAGGTGATTTTCAGGATTTATTGCGTGCTGATAACAAGACCCTCACCCATGAAGACCTCAAGGACTTGATAGAATCGCAAGTGTCTACTTCAGATGGCAAAGAAATTGAGAAGGGACTCTTCTACCATCAGTTTCAACAGCATAGTATAGTTTTATGAATCTTGAGATATTTGTTAATTAACTGTACATTTTTTTTATTGTATTCTTTACTGTAATCATTCACTTATTTGTACATTTACAATCCAGCAATAGTCAAGTGTTTATCTATCAAAGATCTTTATACATATATATACACATATTCATTTCAACCATGTATATAAGGATATTTTATTTGATGATCTAAAGGAAAAAAACAAATTGGTGGAAGCCAGATGGTATATGACATGGAAAAATTAACTTTAAGGTTAGTGGAAAAAATTGCCAATTTCTTCAGGTTGAAATGGTTGGTAGAGAATCAACTTGAAGAAGTTTTTCTGTGTAGTTAGTATTCTTAGAGATGATATCATAAGTTGGTGAGCATGCAGTGTGAGATTAAAGCTGACAAAATAGATTTGATATTCTTGTGGGTGAACACTCATTAGAAGTGACACGAACAGCGAGGCACAACTGTTGTTTTACTTACAGATCCTTCATCATTAAATCCAATTTTGGGCAAGCCCTGTTCTAAAAGATTAAACATGTAGTATAAAATAACATCCATACACAATACATTATGATAGTACCCTATAAAAAATAACAAACTACATGTATGATAAAAGCTATGTCTTAAAATCATTGCTGAAAGAGAGATGGTGTTTGATCAACACTGGTGGGGTGCCATGTTGATATAACTGTTTTGTTTTTGAAATCCCCAAAACGGTTCCATGGTGAATAGCTGGTGATCCAAACAAGAGAAATTTTACACAGAGCATCATAATAACAAAGTGTATATAAAACAGGGGAAGAAACACTGAAGGGAATTACATAGATCACTCAAACAGATATTGGGAAATAAGTGACTGGAGTAACACAAAAAAATATCAATGTATGTATACATATGTATTAGGAAATGGATATATGATCTGACAGAATGATTATAAATTGCATTATATCATACTGAAATTCTTATTTGAAATGATCACCTGTTATTACATGGTTAATATATCATTCGGCCTTGACAGCATAAATAGAATAAACAATTGAAGAAGATGGAGCTGTTGCAGGAATCAAACCTGTGACGGATAGTGTAGCCACCTCAACATAGAATTACTCTTACCATTGAGAGGTTTGATTTCTGCAGCAGCCCCATGTTCTTCAATTGTTTATTCTATTCATATTGTCTTGGCCAGAGTAGCTGCTTCAAGGTCCGAATAACTAAGCGGCTACCTTATCCGTTGCAGGTTCAATTGTAGCAGCAGTTACATTTTCTTTAATAGTTTATTTTATGCTGTCTAGAAATGATACATTTACGATGTAATAACAGGAGATCATTCTATACATATGTTGTATATATGTGTTTTGGCTGCTTTTGTCAACATTTGTTTTGGTAATAAAGCTATTTCTTTCCAATTGAGTTTCAAAGCCCATCTTGTTAAGAAATCAGACTTTGAAAAAAAAAATAAAATGAAAAATCTCATCCAAAATGTGATGTAATTCATCGACAAATGAAAAAGTTATATATACATATATGGAGTGTACACATTAATTATAAACACTATAAGGTCTGGTTTCTTTCTTCCTCTCTCTCTCCCTCTCTCTCTCTATCATCACTGTCTTTCTTTATTTATCTCTCTCTATATCTTCTCTTTCTTTCTTTGTTGTAATTTCTTTATTTTATCTTGTGAATCGATGAAATAAAAGAACACTTCTATCTCTCTTTAACCACTCTCTCTTCAGGGCACTTAATTACTTATGGATGCTGTTAACTGATTTGAAAATTGGTCTTGAGATGAAACTTTCCTCTCAGTTGAAAAAATTTTGATGAAGAAATTGATACAGCTACTAGAAACCATCAACCAAAACTGTCAACACCAACATGTCAATGTCAGCATAAGTTTCTTCAGTTTTTAAGTTGGTCTGGCTGGCTGGCTATATATATATCACATGTACAGGCTGCACCAATGGAGCTAGAGGGCTGAAAATTTCAACATTTATTCCTTATTATGTCTAGAATAATCATTCTCTTAGTTTTTTGAAAATTGAAAAAAAAAGTTTGGTTGGGGATGGCGCTGAATTTGCAATGTAAGTTTATGCTGAATAGATCACTTTTAAAAAATTTGATTTTTTTATCACTTACTTTCCAACAAAATGCAAAAAAAAAAAACTTGTTTATTGATGAAACCTTTTTTTCTAATTTTTTAATTGATCAGCCCCAACATGGCATGCTGCTCGAAGACTTCGATCACATAACAGGAGACCTGTTGCAGGTCTGGTTAAATGAGGTTGAAAGGATTTATCGCGTAGCCAGAGTTAAAAGAAAACTCTCAATAAAGAAATCAATAGAACTAGCACCCAATCTTCTTTGAGTCACAACACTTTTGGCATTTGACAGCAAGAGATTATTTCCATGGAGGCCCAGAGATAAAATCAAATCTTGTTTCAGTAAAGGTGGTAGGCAAAGAGCAACTGAACTGATGAAATGCTTCATCTATTTCCAGTTTTTTCTAACAGGATAAGAGCCCGAGATATGTTTGTAAGACTGAGTGTTTAGAAGTACATTCACATTGCTTCTGCTTACAATGTTGGTGAGAGAGCTTATAGATTATTATTTCTAACAGAGTTGGTTAGTCACTTGATAGAAGCCGTCATGTGACCGAAGTCTTTTGGCAGCATGCCATTTAAGGGGTGATCAATTGAAAAATTAGAAAATTGATGATCAATGAATGAATAACATCTCCCGCATTTTGTTGGGCATTGATCACTAAAAAGTCTGAATTTTCAAAAAACAAGTGCGAATGTTACCGGATACAAACTAAGGGGAAATAATCTAGTATAAACTTACATTGCAGATTGAACTTTTCAAAAAACAAAAAGAAAATCTGTTTTTTTGGACATAAATCGAGTATATGCTGAAGTATTCAGTTTTTTAGCCACAATGGTGGAGCCTGTGTTTGTGATTTATACATATCCAGCCAGACCATTTTAAAAACTGAAGAAACCTATGCTGACATTTTTGGCGACAGTTTTGATTGATGGTTTCTAATTATAGTAATTACAGTGTAGTATCCGACAGTTGTGAAATTGAACAAGGCCCCAAAAGAGTAGCAGATTCTTGAGCAAAGAAGCATTTCTCTAACAACCAAGAGAGCACTCGGAGAGTGCATACCTCTGCCAATGCCATCGTCAGAAAGTATAATTGGATATCCACCCTACAATTCCATCAGTTCTTCAAAGCCTATTGTCCATCCTCCCCAAAACATAACTGGAATCCATTGAGAACATCTGCATATAGAGTGTGGACAAACACAAAATTTGTCGATATCATATAGTTAAAAATATGAATATGATGTAGGGAAGGTAATTCTTTTGTAACCAATTGTATATCCCTCCTTCAACTAGATATCACTGAAATTTATTGATAACTTTCGGAGATATGATATGGACGGTCATGTGTGTATACATGAATATAATTAAACAAAAAAAGGGAAAAATATCTGTCAGTCAGAAAAGATTCCAACCCAGAATTTTACGACCTCTTTCTCACCTCATTGTCCACACTCCCCACAAAATTATATAGAAATTCATTGATTACTTTTGGAGATATCATGCTGACAGATAGACCAATAGTTTAATGAATGAATCATCACACTTATGAACAAACAAACAAACCAACAGACACAACCAAAAATGAATTCCTCTTTTCAACTTCTTGACAAAAATAAAGATAAACTCCGAGTAGGAATAGCACTATGCTGAATCGACTTTGTCATGTTTACAGTATTATAGTTAGCAGCTACACTAATGTCATATATTATGTGTTGGTTGAAGTTTATAACCTACACTAAATCTAGTGTTAAAAATTTTAATATACAGATAGTTTTATTTGTATCATTATAAATTTTGACTAGTTTTTACCTTCATCTTAAGTTTCAGCTGCTTTTGATCACAACTTTGATTCAGACAGTAATTCTACAAAGACAATTAAACAGTGTAATCGGAAAAAGCATAAGCCCATGCTAAGAAGCAAACTCACACCCTCTAGCCTGAGGGAGTCCTATATACACCCGGCTACTTTTAACCATTCAGGTATGGGGCTTCATAGTTAAACAGAAACTGATTTTACTCCTGTAAACTTAACTCCCTACTATCGATATTTGATGCTCGTGGGTGTTTGCATTTGAGACCTAAGTCCGTTATTATCGCTGAGAGTTTGTGACTCGAATTTTTCTAAGTGAGCGAGTGCTTGCATTAGGCCTTTTCTTATGTGCCATTTTGAACGTGGATTCCTTACAAGTATCACTTTTGATTTTATGGACAAGTTCCCACTTTGCTTTATACAGTGAAGGTTTAATACTTTATTTGAAACCATCAATCAAAACTGATGCCAAAACAGTCAATACAGTTTTTAAGTGAGTCTGGCTGACATGCTATGTATATATGTGTTGCACGTACAGTCTGCAACATTGGAGCTAGAGAGTTGGAAATTCCAACATTTACTTCTTATATCTACAAAAAACGTTTTTTAACCCCCCAGAATAGGTCTTTAGTGGGATGCTCAGTTTATGGTATGAGTTTATGCTAAATTGGTCTCTTTGTTTGTGTTCAGCAGCATTTTTAATTCTGTCTTTTTCATGATCACTGCCCAACTAACGGCGAGAAACGTAAATTATTCATTGATCAACTCTTTTCCCAATTCTTTAATTGATCACCTCCAACACAGTCATGTGATGGTTTTTATTGAGTGACTAACCAGATCTGATAACTATGCCTACCGATGCATATTTGGCTCTCAGGCTGGGAAGCTTGTAGCCCTGCTTGGCAGCAATTAGTTTGGTGTCATTGCTATTCACCTGAGGGTATCCATAAAGGGAATCAGCCCTCAGGAAATGAGAATTGGATTTTGATGAGGGAGACAAGTCTGGTTAGTCACTCAATGGAAACCATCATGTGACCAATGTCTTCTAGCTACGTTTTTGGGCTGAACGGTCAGATATAATTTCATTTCCTTTTACTTTCCGATTCCTACAGGAAACCCCAGCAGTTCCTAGGCCCAGTTTAAAGAAATGACTCATAATTGCCATAATCTCAATATGTGTACCCACCATTAAAACATCTGAAATGAAAGGCACAGCTAATTAGTATCGAAACTGATATGATATGATAACTAGAATATACCTGTTCAAAATGATGGGTTATTAATGCATGGATCTGCACTAAGGAGCCTAAGGCTATTTCAATTGGTAATTTGTTTTTAATGATTTTAGTATCCTAATTGTAAGTTTTTGTAAAGTCTCAACGCATCACAAGTTGTTTCAATGTGTGATCAGGTATGAAGTCTTGAGAGTTTCTATGATGTGATTTTTATTATGTTATAATAGGAAGGTAAATCAACCAATGTGATCACCCCAGTTGTCAGGGGAAGTAATTGTGTATGGATCTGCCTTAAAATTTGATCACTTCTTCCATGGCCTATTGCTTACTCTTCCACAGAGTTTCATTGAAATCCATTGAATACTTTTGGAAATATCATACAGAGAGTCATGAACATATATATATATATATATATATATATATATATATATATATATATATATATATATATATATATAATATAGGCAATGAAAAAATGGGAAAATGTCTCCCAATCAACTGATTCTAATGTGATTCATTGCCAACCCTCAACAAAAATGTGAAGAAAAAAAAGAATGAAAGTATCGAAAGAGAAGAATGAAGAATGAAAGAGCAAAAAGAGAAGGATAGAGAATGGAAAAACAAAAAAGTAGAATGGAGAATGAAAGAGCAAAAAGAGAAGAAAAAAAAGAATGAAAAAGCAAAAAGAGAAGAATGGAAAAATGCAACAGTAAAAAAAAAACAAGAATGAAAGTGCAAAAAGAGAAGAAAGAGAATGAAAAAGCAAAAAAAGAAGGATGAAGGATGAAAAAGCAGAAAGAGAAGAATGGAGAATGAACAAAAAACGTATAAGAAAGATAAAAATAAAATGGCGGATATGAATGGAAAAAAATCAAAATGAACAGAATATTCAAAGAAACGATATCTGTCATATAGCCGTATAATTTTGAAACATGTGACTATGTAGAGAGATAAATAAACTGCTGCAGGTATATTCATGAATAGACGTAGATAGATAAATGAAATAGAGAGCAAGATATACGGTATATTGGCAGGTTAGATGGATGTATACGTAAATAGGCTTGAAATAAACATTTATGAAGAGGCTGTAGCCTTACATAGGTTGTAAGATAATGAATAAATTTAGAAAAATAGACAATCTGAAATAGATAACAAATTAATCATAGACAGATAAAAAAGACCTCTACTGAATTGAAAAAAAAGACAATCTTTTCTTCATGTTAATATCTTATTGACTCCATTTTTTACATTCCATATTTTGTTAGAAACCCTCAACCAAAACTGTCAACACGATGCTTCAGTTTTTAAGTGAATCTGGCTAGCTGGCTGGCTGGCTATCTATCTATATATCTATATATTCAGCATCAACATAGCTTTCTTCATTTTTTAAGTTAGTCTGGCTGAATATGTATGTACGTGTTGTATGTACCACTGAAGCTGAAGAGCTGAAAATTTAAACATTTTCTCCTTATTATGAAACCTAACCAAGAGACAGACCCGCAAATTTAGGACCATGCAAAGTGCTCATGGAAGAAATATGCTGGGCCTCACATGGAGAGACCACAAGACAGCACCATACATCTGGGAGAAGACAGAAGTCAGGGACATCATAGAATCCATTAAAAATCTCAGATGGCAATGGGCTGGCCATGTTGCAAAAATGGCAGACAACCGATGGACATTGCATCTCACAACATGGATCCCCGGAGATCACATGTGAAACTGAGGCTGGCAGAGTATTAGATGGAGAGACAAGCTAAACAAATTCAGAAAGTACTGGCTCCGCGATTCCCATGATAGAGAAGTGTGGCGAATCCTGGGGAAGGTCTATGTCCAGTGACGGACGTTAAAAGACTGATGATGATGATGATGATGATGATGATGATGATGTCTACAAAACTGTTTTTTTTGTTCTTTGAAAATATCTCCCAAAGGTTTTTATAGAGCGTTTAATTTACCATGTAACAGTATGCTAAATTTGTCCCTTAGTTTGTGTCTGGTAGCGTTCATGCTTGCTATCTTAAAATTCAAACTTTGCTAGTGATCACTGAACAACAAAAGGCAAGAGAAGTAACTCATCCATCTATTAATCATCCCCTTTTACAATTTTTTTATTGGTTACTTTCCACATTGCATGCAGCCAAAAGTGATGGTTTCTTCTGTGTGACTAACCAAACCTATGGTCTATGTATGTGTTGTGCATACTGGCTGCACTAATTGAGATAGAGGGATGAAAATCAAACATTTACTCCTTATGTATACAAATTTGGGGGGAATTCTCTCAACCCCAAATAGTTTTTCTGTGTGAAGAGTTCGATTTAAAATGTAAATGCAAGCTAAATTGGTTCCTTAGTTTGTGTCTGGTAATATTCAAGCTTGTCTTTTGAAATTTTGATGATGAAGGGTGAGTGAAGTGATTTATTCATTGATCACCCCTTTTTCCAATTTTTCAATTGATCACCCCAAACATGGCATGCTGCAAAAAGTGATGGTTTCTATTACATGACCAACCAGACCTGTTCTTTTCATTTTGTTTCTTGCTGCCTTTCCTCTTTGTTGATTTTCCCCAACTCGTATCAGCAAAAACACCAAATAGCTGTCCGAAATTTCTAATTACATTTGAGATTTTTTGCAAATCACAAGACATGCAATTTTGGTCTGCGAGGGAAAAATGGACGGAAAAAATTAAGATCAGCCAAGTAAGAAAGTCCGGAAACAATTCTAAATGAAAAAAAAATTAATAGAGAGATAGATATAAACAGACTGGTATAGACAGACATACTTATAAAGTATGTATGTGTATGTTTGTGTATTACCTGGATATGAGAGCTTATAATCATCTGCCGGTATAAGTCCACTGTTGGACAGAGGCCTTTCCCATCTCCTTCCATGATGACCATGACTGTGTTAACCTCTGCCATGTCTTGCAGGCAAACCTTTCTATCTCATTCCTCCGTCTTGTGTCTGGTCTATCCCTGCTCCATTTACTATACCATGGGCACAAATCATTCAACCATTTTCTCCATTCGTTGTCATTTCTTCTTGGCAAGTGTCCAGCCCATCCCCCTTTTGTGGCCCATTTGATTGTGTAATATCTTCCACCCTCGCCCACCCTCGGATACATGTAGACCATTTTCTATCTTATAGACTTATCCTCAGCATTACCCTTTCCTTGGGTCTCTCTTGGATTCTAAGTTTGTTTTTTTTCATTTTGCTTCGTTAATTTCCATGTTTCACATCCATAAGTCATAGCTGGTATTATGCATTCATTGTATATGTTACACTTTGAGCACATTGACAAAGTGCTCTTCAATATGTCTCTAGTCACACCAAATGCATTCTGTTGGCTGTGTAATAAGTTATATAAAGATAATATAAGATATAATACATTTGCTGATTGTATAAGGGGGAGCCCAGACTCTCTCTGTATATTCATAAACTAGACCATGTAGCTAAACAAAAAAGTGAGGATAGACTTTTGGTATCATCACACTAACCTCAGTAATAATGTCACAAGCCTTGCCCTCCATCACTAGGTTAAACTATTGAATCAATTTCAGCATATCTTATTATTGCAATGAGACTCACTCATAGAATCAGAAGGGTTCCTGCATTGTGACATTGTCTTCATCTTGCCGACTTTGGCATTTGCGAAACTCCAGGTCAGGGACACCATGCTTACAGCAGACTCATTTGTCACTGTTATATTTTGTCCTGTTGCGCAGGATTGTGAACTCTATTCGAATTGATCTTTCTGCTCTTGTTGGCTTTACTACTTCTGCTTTTTTGAATCAATGGACATTTGCATCCAGCACCATGGACTGAGGGTTTAATAAAGATACCAAGTAGAGAGGGGCAAAATATGGGAGTAAGTTTATCTAAGGAGTCCGCTTTGCTGTGATGGTACATGTGAATTCTTAGTTGAGTCTATTGGTGTGCATTTACTGTTGTTCTTTAAAACTTGTACGGCAGGATGCTGTCTACACCACAGGGTGTAGAGCCAAGATTTTTCAAGTATTTGACCGGATTTGCCTTCAGGGCTACATATTTAGCCATTACCTTGCAGGTGTAATCACATTCAGTCAGTGTATGAACAGCAGGTAGTACATTGCTGGGGTCATTCCAAACTCAAGATGCTATCGCATGTTTTGGAATGGATTTTGTAGAGTCCCTAACACCAGCACTCAACAGAAGACCATTGGAATAGAGGACATTCCAATATTACAAAAACATCCGTATCAGATGATGGTACAATGATGTGTTTTATTCCACTTTCCACAACATAGGTCAACTTCTACCTTATCAGGACAAAGGTATGGTATTTCTATTGTATAGCCATCTTTGATAGATTGTCAAGGAACCATTGCAGATGTGCCAGAAAAGCAACTTACGATGACTTGAAATCTAGAGGCTTGGGTTGCTTCTCGCTCCAAGACATGTACATGAGGGAGCCATTGCAATTTCAGTTTATTATCGTCCAGTGTATGAGTTGAAGGACAAGTCCAGCCATTCAGTGACTCAGTTGTTTGTCAAGGACTGGACGATACTCAGTTGTTTGTCAAAGACTGGATGATACTCGGTTGATTGTCAAGGACTGGACGATACTCATTTTTTGTCAAGGACGGGACGATACTCTGTTGTTTGTCAAGGAGTGGATGATACTCGGTTGTTTGTCAAGGACTGGACAATACTCTGTTGTTTGTCAAGGACTGGACAACACTCTGTTGTTTGTCAAGGACTGGACAATACTCTGTTGTTTGTCAAGGACCGGATTATACTCGGTTGATAGTCAAGGACTGAATGGTACTCTGTTATTTGTCAAGGACTGGACGATACTCTGTTGCTTGTCAAGAACTGGACGATACTCGGTAGTTTGTCAAGGACTGACCGATACTTTGTTGTTTGTCAAAGACCAAATGATACTCTGATACTTGCAGTCCTTTGAGTTAGCTATTTGTCAAAGATAAGGTCTTGAACCTGGCTGATGATATTGTCATTGCAATTAGCAAGTACTGGGTATTAGACCACACAAATTCATACCATACACTAGAAAGACCTTTCCAAACAAACCAAGGGAGAACCCAACCTTATTTACTTAACCCAGTCACCTTTATCTTTTGCCAAAAGAGTTTAAAGAATAAAAATTGTCAATCTTCCAAAGATGCTGCTATTTCTTTGCTCTCAGCAGAATCTGACATTCTGGCCTCCAGTGACTTACTTACAAAAGCTAAAAAGGATAACTACATCCATGGACAGAAATCTTGAAAAAAGGTCTATGTTAATGCATGCTCAAATTGGTAAAGTAAAGTAAAAACTTGAATTCCCAAGCATTGAGTGGATTTTTCCCAAGAGAGGTGAAATTTTCATTTACAGCTGAGTTGTATTACTTTTTGACCTCTGCTGATCTAATTAACAAATCAATCTGCTTAAGCTATTGTAAATAATTGAGTGCTTTAACACAAGCATTTTAAGGTATTATTTGCTGTTATGTGAGGTATACTCCTTAAGTTATTGAAGTATCTCTTTGAATTATTTATTTATCTCTAAATCATGGTACTCTCCCGGTGGCGGAGGGCATGGCTTATGATATCAAAACTTGGGTTAGGGTGATGATACCAAAAATCTACCCTCACCTTCTTGTTATGCCACTTGGTCCGGTTCATCAATATACAGAGAGAGTCTGGGCCTTTGTTATGCACACGGGGACCTGTCAGCCAATGGTCAATTGAGAAAATGATATCTCTCATAGTTAACAGCTGGCAGACACTTTGGAAAAAATTCCAATCCCAATGTTTGAACACTTGTATACAGTGAATCATATCCCAGGAACAGAGAACAAATATAAGATTGAATGATTCAATGAAGTCCCTGCTTATCTTAGTAAATTATTGCTGGATTGTAGACTCTTCTCAATAGTGACTCTTAAAAATCTCTCAAACATTCATTGGCATAAGTTATGCATGCAAAACAAAATATTTAACAGAAAATTCCATGTACATGGTCCCAAAAGCTATTTTAGAAAAAAAATGAAGCAAAAGTATCTTTAAAATGTTCTTTTTGTTTCATAGTAAACTACACTAAATGAATCGACAGGATCAATTTTGATTGAAAGAATTGAACTGTTATCTCAGAAAATTCATTGGGCTGTGTCATCTGGGATGTTCCCCTTTTTTCAATGGGCTTTTGTAAGATGCAAACTATCTGCCAGGGTTATCATTTCCTAATTTCCCTGGGAGAAGGACCTTCCAGATGAGTGGTTCCCAGCCTGGGGGCTGTGGTTCACAACCAAACGTATTATTGGTATTTTGTGAGCTTGTGGAGTAGGCAGACCTTTCAAAAATGGCAACTATTGAGATACAAATAGTTACTTGTCAACGGCAAGGAATTATAATAAAAATATATTAATGGTTGTTTTCTGTTCTCGCTTAAAAAAAAGGTATATTTGAAGAAATTTATATAAGTTTTTTAGTCAAAACCTTAAAAAGAAGGACCAGTTAAGCTCCGGCTCAAGGTGATGATCAAAAGCTGTATGTTGCACCTCTGGCCTACCTACTATTTGCTCAAACAGAATTTCTGCAATATCCTCTTCCTGAGGAAATATAAAAAAGTGAGATTCATTTTTTTCCAAACTTTTCTCATAAATTCGTATTTGGAAGAGATCCACTGTGCCTTCATTCACCGTGCCCTGCACACATCATTGAGAAAGATAACTTTGCATCTCACCAGAGAGAAAGCACAGTGATTGCAGTTCGGACAATAGAATAATTCTACCACAATCTTAATTTCACCTCACGTAGCAAAATCATAAAATTCTGGTTAGTTGTAGCTCTATAATGAAAGAATACCTCTGAATATAATATTTAGTTTTAAATTAGGTCCCTTAGCTTGCACAATGTACTGCAATGCTCATGCAGGCAAGTCTTTCACAGAATAAGATTGCAGGTGAGAATAGGAAGTAGTAGCCATCCTGTTGTGCAATTACATTTATAAAGAAATCATGATGCTTCACTATCCTGTGATCCACTTGGCCCCATTTCCTCTATACATACTTTGGTAAATGTAATACTTTGTATAAAGCATGACTGAAACATGATATCAGCATATTTCTAGGAATTTTTACTCTCTTCAATTAATAAATTCATAAATAGCTGAAAAGGCTCCCTCAAACTGATAGCCATATCCATGAACCTGGTGACATAATTTATTCAGTCAGGCTGATAGCAACAGCAGTTTACCATTTAAAAGACTTCTGGCTGCCTTTTCAAGACCTAGGCAGATTCCAAGATATTAAGATGCAAATGAGCCTGCCATCAAAAGATTCGATTTCAGGAAGTGACAACATGTAAGTGATAGAAAAGAATGTAAACCAACTGACGGTTGTTTAGCTCAATGGTAAGAGCGAAAATACGTTGGAGTGGCTACCCGTATCGGTTGCAGGTTTTATTCCTGATTTTTTCTGGTTACAGATTTGATTCTACAATCAGAGAAATTACAGCTGCTGCTGGGATCGAACCAGTGACCGATATGGTAGCCACTTCAACGTAGCGTTGCTTTCATTATTGAACTAAACAGTCACCGGTAATACAAAAGGCCCATTTTTTTTTTTATTGTTTATTTTATTCTCACTGTCTAGGTCAAATTATATATTCGCCGTAATGATAATGGGAGATCATTTCAAATTAGAGTTTCAATATAACACAATTCATAATCATATATATATATATATAAATATATATAAATATATATATATATATATATATATATATATATATATATATATATACACATAAATAAATATATATACGCACCTAAAATAAGAGTTTCCCATCATTATCATACGGATATTGAGTTCAAAGAAAAATAAAACCTTTATCACCACGCTGCAATAAATCTAGCTATTTTGTAGCTAAATCTTCCATCCACCTGTGTTATAATGTGAACCACATAATAGCAAAACATGTTATAATGTGGTAGACCTGTATGAACTAGGAGTTTCCGCTAAAGGTACTCCTCTGCTGCTGAATAAAAACTTGTTTCCTGTACGGGGCGGAGTGGGGGGGCTTTTTCAACTCAGTAAGTAAACATTTATATAAGGGGTGAAGGAGTTGGAGCTTTAAATTTTCAAAAGACATTTCTAGATGTTTCTCAAGTACACCTGCAAGTTAAAATCAATAAAGATCTTTGCAAAATCGAAATCCCCCAACGAAGCTTGTAAATACACTCGAGAAGAAGATGGAACAAGATGAAGGATATTTGAAAATAAAAACACACCTTTCGGTGAAATAATGGTGTGAAGAAAATTGAAATGAATAAAAATGAACAGATTTCAACTTTATCGCCAGTGCTTTTTTTTCCCATTTTTCTTTTCTTCTTTTTCTTCTTCATCATCATTGTCATCATCATTGTCATCATCATCAGTATAATGATATATAGGATGAAAATCTAATACCAGAAGTACAATAATAAAGAGGATAAAAATCTAATACCCGAAGTATGATAATTTATAAGATAAAAGTCAAATACCGTAAGTACACTGATATCATCATCATTAGTCTTTTAATGTTGGTCATAAACCTTCCTGGATGATTTGCCTCACCTCTCTATCATGGGCATCACGGAGCCAATATTTTCTGAATTTGTCTACTTCATCTCTCTATCAGGTATTCTGCCGGCCTTGGTTGCGGATGTGATTTCTAGGGATCCATGTTGTGAGTTGAGATGTCCATCGGTTGTCTCCCATTCTTGCAACATGAGCAGCCCATTGCCATTTGAGTTTTTTAGTAGATTCTATGATGTCTTGGACTCTTGTTATCTCCCTGATATACTGTGCTGTCTTGTGAGGTTGAGCATGATTCTTTCATGTGCATGTTGCCTGCTTCTCGATCCGTGGGTTAGTCTCTTGGTTAGGTTCCATGTTTCAGCTCAATAGGTGACTATCAGGAGGATGCATTGGTTGTATATTTTTCTTTTTAGGATCAATGGGATCTTCATGTTTTTGAAGGTTGAACTTGCTCTACCAAAAGCCTGCCATCCTAGAGTGATTCTTTGCTTGATTTCTTCTTCTTTTGATGATTCAATAGAGATTAAGCGACCTCCTCCAAATTTGGATAAAATGGTCAGTGTTGCCAATTTAGCACTTTTCATGCTAAATTTATTTAATTTTTTGTTCTGGCAGTGAAAAAATTCAACATTTAGCGCTAATTTTAATCCATCAATTTTAGCTATTTTTTAAAACTATTTCCAGCCATTTAGTTATTTTAAATGGCCATATAATGGCTAGCAGTAATTTTTAGCAAGTTTTGGCATTTTTGACGCTTATTTGAGGCAAAAAGATTTTTTCAGTTGGCAACATTGAAACCAGTGTGAAATTCTGGGCAAATCAAGTCATCACTGGACAATGAAGAATTGGAGGCAGCCGTGGAGGTTTATCCAGAAACTCGGATATTTGGAACAAAACTAGGAGTGGCCTATCCAACAGTTCGAAGTCATTTAGTACAAACTTGTGAAGTGAAGAGAAAAAATGCATTTTTGTATGAAATCATGCATACAATAATGCCAATTCAGAAGATTTTTAAAATACCCCGCATTTTTTTTCCTAAATTCCAAATATTTCTCAAAGTAGATGATTACTTTTGGGAGACCCTGTATGCAAGCACATCAACCTTTTTATGAACACAATTCACGTCATGGTTATATAAACTTCATCATTTTTAATTTTGTTGACAAAGTTTCTGAAATCCCAGCAAGACACCTGTTTTCTTTTAGATGTTTGATACAGAACTCTACTCGAGTGTTGTTATCTATTATTACTTGTTTTCCAAATTTCTTGAAATGTTTATCTCTTGTGAAAATGCTTATAGCATAAGAAGTTTGCATTTCCAAACATATTTGCTTTCAAATACACATAAAATGTTTACTCTTTTTACTTCAGCACTTTCCCATTTCGAGGACTAGCTATTATTGCGCAATCTTCAGACACTACAGAACGTATTATATTTGTGTATGTTAAAAAAAAAAGCTGTAACACTCGCATAAGATTAATATCTTTTTTTTTCAATCAATCAATCTTTACTTCTCTTTTTTTTTTCTCTCTCTCTCTCTCTACCCAATTCCCCACATTCACATATATATAAACGTGCATGCATAGACATACAGACATGTACACACATATGTAATTGATAGAAATAGTTGCACACATATAGAGAGAAACACAGACATACCCACACAGAGCACTTACACACACACATACTTACTTATATATATATATATATATATATATATATATATATATATATATATATATATATATATATATATATACATATATATATATGTATATATATATATATATATATATATATATATACATATATATATATATATATATATATATATAATTATAAATGTATCTTTTTTTTTTCAATTGAAATTTGAACTGACATCCCATTATTATACAGTGAATATGTCAGTTAGCCCAGACAGCGTAAAAAGAATAAACAATTAAAGAAATGGGGTGTTGCAGGAATCTAAGCTGTGTTCAACAGGAAGCCGTTTTAACATGATGCCACTTTTACTATTGAACTAAGCAGCTAGCTGGTAAGTTGGAGGTCCCCCCAAACTGCTTTATGCCCAAATCTTGTCTTATTCATTCATTGTCTATATCTGCTCACTTGTTTATCGACGCACACAATTTATTATTATTGTTGTATTACATAACCATTTCTTAATGATATTTATATATATATATATATATATATATATATATATATATATATATATATATAAGTCAACAATAGAGAATGAGACGGACTCAGGAGTAAAAGTATATGGAAACTTTATTTGTTGATTATTTAATTAATTCATAAATGAATTAATTAGTATGCTATACATGATTCATGAGGGGTTCCTATCTTCAGTAGCATGTGTGTACCTATTTGTGGTTAAAAGGTTTCCGCAGAAAACAAATTCAGCATCAGATGTTTTGCTTGAAAACAAAAATGGAAATCAAGAATGAGGATTCCTGGGAGGTCATAACGGTGAGTGTGGACTGTATCGTGTCCGTGAAGAAATTTTTGGTGGTTTGGTTGGATATTCCGTTGGAAGTAGTAACAGCAGTTATGGGTATTTCATTGGTTGTGCTGGTCAGAGGAGGGGGTATTCTCAAGAATTGGTTGTCATGGATACAAGGAAGCTGGATAGTGTTGGACTATTTTGGTATTTGGTAAGTTCGGGTTTAGGCTATCTCTAGTGTCAATCAAGATAGTGAGGTAAGGTTGGAAAGAATCCTTGTCATGCATGATCGAGTATCAGTTTGGAATATATCTATCTATCTATATCTATATCTACATATATATATATATATATATATATATATATGCACAATGGATTATGGTTGAATAAAACATTCGTTACAAAGAATAGTCACTTAGTAGGACCAATTGTGCAAGGAAAGAACCAAACAGTGTGATTCATTAATAAGAAACAGTCATTTACATCAATGGTTCCTAAACTTTTTCCTCTGAGTTGCACTTTCAAAATCACAATTTGCTTTCCCACAAAAAAATTTTTGTCTATTGGAAAATACATTCAAAACATTAAAAAAATGATTCCTTGGAGTACTCAATTTATAATACAGAACGTAAATCAAGGGACAGCCAGAAATAATAAAACAATGCAATTCAATAAGAACGTTATTAAAAAACACAGGTTTCTAGAGATGAATGTTCAAATGTTTTTTTGATTGTCCTTGAATTGTACTATCCCACACACCATTTTCTTCTGTTGCACCATGGTGGAATGCTGCTCCCTTTGGGAACCGCTAGCTTATTTGAATCAAAATTTGCAGTCTCTATGTGTTCCACTTAAGCAGGAATCAATTCATATACATATATATATGTAATGATTATTGATAATTGTGTCATCCACTGACAGCTGTTTTGTTGTATTATAACTCTTCAGTGTGGCTATAGACAATCCAATATCCCATCTAGTACCACGAGGCAGGATCGACACCTTTGCTTCAGACCAAGAGGCAGACATTCTACCTCTGCCCTAATCAGAACTGGACCGTCAGAAGGACCAAATTAAGCGATATATTTACTTATGCAAATTCCCCATCTACCAAAGTGCTCCATCCCAGAGTTGGAAGAGCATTGCATTATAGCAGTAATAAATGAGTGTCCTACTTAAGAGTGCTCAACCCTAAAGAAGGGAGTGTTGATTATAATAATTAATAGTTGTGTTATCCACAGACAGCTGTTTTGTTGTATGACAACTCCTCAGTGTGGCTATAGACAATCTAATATTCCTTCCAGTACCATAAGGTAGGAGCAAAACCTTTGCTTCAGACCCAGAGGCAGACATTCTGCTCCTGCCCTAATCAGAACTGGAGGGCCAATAGGATGTTGTTCATCATATATCATTGTTCAACATTTGTATATATATATATATATACATATATGTTAAACAACTGATGATTGGGACAATAAAAATTCACACATAATGCCATAACATCTAATTTTGTATAAAGCATAAAAGACACTGAAGAAAATTACATAAATTACATTAAAAGATAATGGAAAATAATTGCTTGAAACGATACAAATTTTCTGAAAAAAGTTTTTAAAACTGTAAAGTTTTCTAGACTATATATATAGTTTGTTGTTACATTAACTGATCCCTTGGGGTTAAACATATTTTTGGGGTAACCTAAGCAAGTAGCCCCAGTGTTTCAAAGAAATCAAATGATGTGTAGTATAAAATACCATCCATATACAATACATTATGATAATACGCAATATGAAATAATAAACTACATGTAAGATAAAAGTTATACATTAAAATCATAGCTGAAAGAGAGGCGATGTTCAATCAACACTGCTGGGGTACCATGTTGGTATAACTGTTTTGTTTTTAAATCCCCCAAACTGTTATATGGTAAACAACTGATGATCCAAACAAGAGAAAATTTACACAAAGTACCTTAATGACTAAGTATATATAAAACAGACGAAAACACTGAAGGAAATTGCATAAATTGCATTGACAGATATTGGGAAATAAGTAAGTGCATTGGCACAAAAATATGACAATAAACATCAGTGGCTCAATGGTGCTTTGTATCTTTGGTGTGCTGTGTGCTACAGATGCTCAAAAATGCAAATATACACGGCACTTGCAAAGGATTATAGGTGTAATGATTGAAAATCAAAATACATTGAAAATGCAGTTAGATTAAAATATTTTCAGGGTAAACACAAATTCTATTTGTTTGAATAGTACATTTTTTAATCTAACTGCATTTAAAGCGTGTTTTGATTCTCGAGCATAATGCCTGCACGTGTCTTCAATGAGTCTATTTGATGTTTCAAACAGTATTTTTCAAATTAGTACTAAATACTTTCAAACAATACATCGAAACGTTTTCTGATGGGTCAACCTTTGATGAATATCAACTGGAAAAAGCCTTCAAAGATTTATTTTTCAAACAAATTTTTAAAAGTTTTATCCACCTCTTTAATGTATTAATTATGAGAATTCAAAAATTTAGCACAACTAAAGATATTTTAGTGTCTGCAAAAAGCAACAGGCAGTAAGAGCCTTTCTGGTACAATGTAGGGAAGGTCGACCAGAATTGTAAATTGTTTCATACCCTTGCTCATCCAATGTAACAAATGGTGGAAAAATGAAAATAAATTAGAAAATTAATGAAAGTAAAAAATAAATTTGGATTGGACACAATAATCCATTGATAATGATGTCTAATCCAAATTTTGTTTTCCATTAGTTCTCTTATTTCTACGGGAACACCTTCCCTAGATTGGGCGAGAAAGGCCTCAACTGTTCATTGCTCTTCACAGACACTAAAATATTTTTATGTTTTTGTGTATCTTTAGCACACAGCACACCCAAGATACAAAGCATCATACACCAGTGAAATATATATATATATATTCTCTGGAATGGAGCACTCTGATGGATGGGGAATTGTGCGTAAGTATAAATACATTCCTTAAATTCAGTCCTACAGACCGTCCAGTTCTGCGTAGGGCAGGGGTAAAATTCCAGCCTCTGGGTCTGAAGCAAAGGTTTTGTTCCTGCCTTGTGGTGCTGGATGGGATATTGGATAGTCTAAAGCCACACTGGAGAGTTATAATACAATAAAAAAGCTGTCTGTGGATGACACAATTAATACATATACATACATATATATATATATATATATATATATATATATTGATTTATGTTGGATCATATATTCATTTTTTAATATATATACATATACAAATAAAACTGAAGTACATGCATCAAGTACCTAAATTTCAATAATGACATAGTTATAAGACAAAATGTTGAAATAACACAAATTGGATTAAAAGTGACATGAATGGTACATGGTTGTAGATATTTCAGAACTATATATAAAGATTGCCTAAAAAATTCTTTTCTTTGTCAGTATTACAAGATGAAAAGTTTATACATGTATATATATGTATATATATATATATATATATATATATATATAGGCAAACAGGAAGAATGTAGAGATCGTAATCCCAGAGAATGACTAAGACAGCACAGTATATCAGGAAGAAAACAGATGTCCGTGACATCATAGAAACTATCAAAAAACTCAAATGGCAATGGGCAGGCCATGTTGCAAGAATGAAAAACAACCGATGGACATCATGTCTCACAACATGGATCCCCAGAGATCACATAAGAAACACAAGATGGAGAGATGAACAAGACAGCTTCAGGAAATACTGGTTCCATGATGCCGATGATAGAGAATTGTGTTGAATCCTGGGGAAGGTCTATGTACAACGACGGACATTAAAAGACTGATGATGATGATGATGATGATGATGATACTCTCAAAATATATTTCCTTTCATAGAAGCAATTCTTATTGATAACGGTAACAATACAAATAACTTATAAAATCATTGTGATATTTCATCTCAGAGACTTTCAGACATAATATGTCAATATCTTAAAAAACTGTCAACCAGAACTGTCACCAAAACTTACAACCAAAACTGTCAACATAGGTTTCCCTGTTTTTGAAATGGGCCTGGTTGGATGGCTGGTAATGTAGGTATGTACAGGCGACACTGATTGAGCTAGAGGGTTGAAAATTGAAGCATTTACTCATTACGTGTAGAAGGAGCTTTTTCACTGTTTTTCTTTTCCTCTCTCCCTCCCCCGGGTTTTAGTGTGTGAGGGGAGTCAATTTGTAATGTAAGTTAATGCTAAATGGGTCCTTCAGTTTTTGTCTGGCAATATCCGTGCTTGCTTTTTGAGAATTAAGATTTTCTTAGTGATTGCTGACCAACAAAAAGCTATAGAAGTAACTTATTCATGGATTACCCCTTTTCCTACTGTTTTAATTGATCACCCCCAACATGGCATGATACTAGAAGACATTGGTCACATGACCTTTTTTATTGGATGGTTTGACCAGACCTGTAATCTTAATTGTTTTGCTATTTAAGAATTAAAATTACTCAGATTGAAATCTCTCTGTATATTCACTGCACACTAGGATGGCAAGCCTTTGGCAGAGCAAGCTCAACCTTCAAAAATAAGAAGATCCCTTTAATCCTAAAAAGAAAGCTGTATAACCATTGCATCCTCCCAATAGTCACTTATGGAGCTGAAACATGGAACCTAACCAAGAAACAGTTCGGTAAATTGAGAAGTTTGTAACGTGCACATGAAAGAATTATACAGGGTCTCACATGGAGAAACCACAAGACAGCAGTGTACATCAGGGAAAAGACAAAAGTCAGAGACATTATAGAATCCATTAAAAATCTCAGATGGCAGTGGGCAGGCTATGTTGCAAGAATGAAAGACAACCGATGGACATCACCTCTCACAGCATGGATCCCCAGAGATCACATAAGAAACTGAGGCTGATAGAATGCAAGATGGAGAGATGAACTAGACAGATGATAGAGAAGTGTGGCGAATCCTGGGGAAGGTCTATGTCCAACAACGGACATTAAAAGACTGATGATGATGATGATGATGATGATGATAGGAAACCCAGGAGCTGAGCTGAAGAAACCAATAATTACATCTCTCTGAAAATAAGTCTAACTATCGGTCATCTGATGAATAATTTGCTCTCCCCTGAAAAGTGTCACCCTCCTAATAAATATTAATGCTATAAAAATTACTGTAAATCAGATGACACAACAAACTCGCCTTTTAATGTTGTTCTATGTTTGTCAGCACACATTTCTGCTTGGCCTACCATTGTGTTATCTATTTAAAACAAGCAGTGCCGGCAATTGCCCAGACAGAAAAGTACTCCCCAATCACATTAGAGCTGTGTATATTGGGCCAATCAGATTGAGGAGAACCAAGCCAATCAAATCTGTCAGATTAGCTAGCCAATCAAAAAATCTCTCATAGTAGCAGAGTCAAATTAATAGAATTTACTGTAATCGACTGTTGTTGCGGTAATTGAATCAGGCTAGATGAAGTTGATCAAACCATGCAAGACTCGATTAGGGAAAAGAATAGAATTACAGTATGTAACAAGTGGACATGGTTTAATCCAGTACTTCTTAACTTGGGAAGAATTTACCTCAAGGGCAAAATTCCTTGGTTATAAGCGGTAAATTTTGACTCAAGCAATACATTCTGAGAATTAAAATTCTATACTTAATAATCTGGATAATTGAATCAAATCTTGGCTATAGTTTAAAGATTTATCTAGTAATAACATTTATTTAAGAATTCTCTCATTCATATGTTTTTCTTATTACTTTTTAGCTAAGGATTTTCTATGGAAAATCATTCTAAATGCTTGTTGATTTTTTTATTTTTTGATGAAGATTTATTAATAAAGCTGTTTATGGATTGTTTGTTTAACAGCCATCATTTCTGATGTTATTGGTGTATAAAAATTTATCAATGAAGTTTTTTATTAGTTGTTTATTTGACCATCTTAATTCTTGAATGATTTTATGGATTTTATGGAAATCAGGATGAGATCTTGTGGAAGAGGTTGTTTACATTAAGAAGGTTGAAAAATAATGATTCATTCCAAGAAAATATTGCTTGAGTGAGCAAAATTTTTTATAAATGATGGGAAAGTTTTAAAGCTATAAGAATTGACATCAGAAGTCAAAAACCCACATTAATTGTACGTAAGCAATTAGGGACCACCGACTAGAACTGTCAATGAATCTGTCAGTATAGGTTTCTCCAGTTTTCAAGTTAGTCCGGTTGGTTTGCTGGCTCATCATCAGTCTTTTATCGTCTGTCGTTAGACAAAGACCTTCCCCTGGATCCGCCATGTTTCTCTATCATGGGCATTGCAGAGCCAGTATTTTCTAAATTTGTCTAGTTCATCTCTCCATCTTCTATTCTGTCGGCCTCAGTTTTGCATGTAATCACTGTGGATCCATTTAGTTAGTCATGATGTCTATAGATTGTCTTTCATTCCTGCAACATGGCCTGCCCATTGCTATTTAAGTTTTTTAATAGATTCTTTGATGTATCGGACTCCTGTTTTCTTCCTGATATACTGTGCTGTCTTGTGATCTCTCCATGTAAGGTTGAGCATGATTCTCTCATGCACGTGTTGCATGCTTCTCAGTTTGGGGGTCTGTCTTTTGGATTATTGGGATTGTCTTGTTTTTGAAAGTTAAGTCTGCTCTGCCCAAGGCTAGCTATCCCAGAGTGATTCTTCACTTGATTTCCTCCTCTTTTGAGGATTTCATGGAGATTCGTTGTCCTAGGTAGATGTAGTGGTCTACTCAATGTATAAAAAAGATAGTTGTTGTTTTATGAAAATTTTCCTCCGGAATGGATTTTTGGTGGAAGGTTCAATTTGCAATCAAACTTTTTACTAAATTGATCCTTCAGTTTGCGTCCAGCAGCATTCATGCTTGTCTTTTGAAAATTCAGGCTTTTTTAGTGATCACTGCCCGACAAAAGGTGAGAGTAGTAAATTATTAATTTATCATCCCTTTTTCTAACTTTTTTTTTATTGATCACCCGCAAAATGGCAAGCCATCAAAAGTCTTTGGTCACATGACAGTGTCAACTGTGTGACTAACCAGACCTGTAATATTTTGTGTCATTGATATTTTCTCATCAATATACATTATGGATGTATGTTTTCAGAGAATAAATTTGACAAGTTTTGGAACGAGGGAAAGATCCATTGAAGAACAAAATTATGATCCTTTTTCTCAGATTCCGAAATACAATCTGAATATAAAGATTCTTTTACAACTTCTGGTGCCACTTTCGAAACACAAGTTTCTGTTGTTCTGGTAAATGTTACAATTCAAATTTGGAAGCTAAATTTGGTCATTGCTGTCAGCTTGCTATTTTTAAAAGAATTAGATTTCTGAATCCAGTCCGTTGCTGGGTTACACGTGAGGCAAGTAAATTCCTTTCACATCTCTCTTGGCAACTTTAATGCAATTCCTGAAGGAACCAAAATTCTGGAGCATTGGAAGGAAACCAATATTTAAATATACTATACAGAATGTAGTCAGGGTAAAATATCTCTTGTGCTTATTACTAAATTTCTATAGATCATTTTATTTTATTTTTTTTTTTGCTGTGGAAGTTACTGTAGCAAAGGAGATACAGAGGAATATAAAGGAGAAAAGGAAAGAAAAAAAAATGCCAGATATTGTTATTTTTATAATTCAGTATAAATTTGTTCCCTTTGGGTTTATTGGTTTTTGTGATGAATTGTTTTAATTACTGCAGAAAAGTACATTTGGTTCCTAGCGTAGGAATAAGAGAAAATAGTTCAAATTATTGCAATGAAGTAGACTTGATTCCTGGTCTCAGATCAAAGCAAAGAATAGCTTGTTTTCAACTATAGGAATAAGATAGACTTGATTTTTTGTCTGGCATCAAAGCAGAGAATAACTTGTTTTTAATTCTTGGAATAAAATAAACTTGATTTATAGTATGGGATCAAAGAAGAAAATAACTTGTTTTAATCATTGCAATAAAATGGGCTTGAATCTTTGTCTGGTATCAAAGCAGAGAATAACCTCTTTATAATCACTGGAATAAAATTAATTTGGTTTCTTGAATAACTTGTTTATAATTGTTGGAATCAGATAGAGTAGATTTCTTGTCTGGGATCAAAGCAGAAGATAACTTGTTTTTAATTCTTGGAATAAAATGAACTTGAATTATTGTCTGGGATCAAAAAAGAAAATAACGTCTTATAATGAATGAATAAACTAAGATCAAAGCGGAGAATAACTTGTTTACAATTATTCGAGTAAAACAGACCTGAGTTCATGTTTTAGATCAAAGCATAGAATAACTTGTTTTTAACTATTGGAATAAAACAAACTTGATTCCTTGTCTGAGATCAAAGCAAGGAATAATTTGTTTTGATTATTGGAATAACGAACCCATGATTTGGGAGAATTTAAGGTATGAAATGATATCCACAAATAAAGAGAAAAATGATAGAAAATGAGATTCTGATTCTTTATTTCCTGGTGAGACATGGGAAATGTAACTTGATAGATGAATGCATTAATCAATCTATGTGAGGTTGGGTTGGGGTTCAGAAATAGTGTATGATTTGGAGAGAAGAAGAGATTATATATCTTCTTTGTTGCGATAGTCAATACAATAATCATACAAAGCTGGTGCCACAACTCGCAGAGAAGACATAATACAAATATCAATTGCATTGATTATATCCTTTGTTTTTAGAATGTGTCTTATATACTGCCTTGTTTATGACATTCACAAACTCTGGGTCAGGAGGTAATGTTTCCTGGAAATCACAAGTGTTTGTATTCATTTACTTAGACTCATTTTTATATTCCTGTCTAAATACATACGTATAAACAAAAACACAGATATATTTATAGAAGGCGTACCTTGCATCAATAAATCACCATAGCTGTACTGGAACTGATTATTTAGAAAACAATCTAAAATCACCTAAAAAAAGTAGATCTTTTAAGAATATCTAAAAAGTACCTGGATGAGATTTGGGAATTGTTGGCTCAAAATGACCACAGAGATCCAAATAAGCACTCTTTTGAAAGAGTGGCATCCTTATGCAGATTTTGAAGGTTATTGCCTCATAAATGTGACCAGGAGTACCAAGAGACAAACACACACAAATAAATGCATAGACACATTTGAATCTGTAGCCCACTTTGTTGGTTGGTAGCGCCATTTGTGAGGCTCTGGTGATTCAATATATATATATATATATATATATATATATATATATATATATGTGTGTGTATATAATGATAATTAATAATTGTCATCCACAGGCAGCTGTTTTGTTGCATTACAACTCTTCAGTGTGGCTATAGACTATCCAATGTCCCTTCCAGTATTGTAAGGTAGGATCGAAACTTTCGCTTATATATATATATATCTATATATATTTATCATTCAGAAGTGGATATATAATCTGATAGAAATAATTATAAAAGTTATATAATTTGGAACTATTTTTGAAATGGCCTCATTTCAAATAGATTTTCTATTAGATTATACATCCATTTCTTAATAATGAAATTGTCTGTGTTGAGGAACAATAGAGTAGATATGGACAGTGGATTAACAAGATAAGAATTTGGACATAGAGCAGATATTTGAGCCTTTGACTTACCAGTGGGCTGTTTAGTTCAAGGGTCAGAGCAATGCTATATGAAAGTGGCTAACTATCGGTCACATATTTGATTCCTGCTGAAGCCTATTTTCTTTCATTGATTATACTAATTCTACTATGTGAGCCAAATGACACATTCACCGTGTAATAATAAGAGGTCATTTCAAATAGAGCGTCAAATAATATAACGCATTTATAATTATATATATATAATTATATATATATATATATATTTATATATACGTATAGATATATATATATACTGAATTGAATGGAACATTGGTTACAAACATTGGTGCAAATTCATTTCTTTTACAAGGAACATTAAACTTATTAAACAGTAGTAATGGCCTTCTTGGATAGTTTCTTAGAATGAAAGGGATAAACTTCGGAACATCAATTGAAAAATTTCAAGTATTAATTGAAACAAACAAAGATATTCATCTGAAAAGGGAAAAATATTATCCTGAATTTAAAATACATTGACAGGTCTGGTTAGTCACTGAATAGAAACTGTTATGTGACCTAAGTCTTTTGGTGGCTTGCCATTTTGGGGATGATCAATTAAAAAATGGGAAAAATGAATGATCAATCACACAATAGAAACCATCACTTCTGGCAGTGTGGCATGTTGGGACTGATCAATCAAAAATTTTGAAAAAGGGGTGATCAATTGATGGATAAGTTACTTCTCTCACCTTTTGGTGGGCAGTGATCACTAAAAAAGTCTGAATTTTCAAAAAACTAGTGGACGTAAATTAAGGAATCAATTCAGTATGAACATAAACTGCAAATTGATACCCCCCAAATACACATTAAAATCTCATTATGGGGGAGAATTTTAAAAAAAGAAAAAAACTTTTATCCTAGACATCATAAGGAATAAATGTTGGTGCTGCTTGCATATGAGATACACAGCCAGCCAACATAAAAACTGTAGAAACCTATTTCAACAGTTTTGGTGATAGATTTGGTTGATAGTTTTTAGTATTTATCTCTCTCTCTCTTTATCTCTCTCTCTCTCTATATATATTATTGTGTCATCCACAGACAGCTGTTTTGTTGTATTACAACTCTTCAGTGTAGCTATAGACTATCCATTGCCATGAAACAGGATCAAAACCTTCACTTCCGACCCAGAAGCTGGTATCCTCCCTCTACTCCATGGAACTGGACGGTCAGTAAGGTTGAATTTAAGCAATATATTTATTTATTGTATATATTCCTCATCCACCAGAGTGCTCCATTCCATGTTGGAAGAGCATTGCATAAACTTACAATGAACCTCACTTAGCGAGTGCTCAACCCTGAATAAGGGAGCGTTAATTATTGTGCCATCCACAGACAGCTGTATTACAACTATATATGTATATATATATATATATACATATATATATGTACTATGAAGAGACTTTGAGGTAAAAAATCCATATACCAAAAAAATTGAAAGAAGTACGAAAAAAATTTATAGAGAATTTTCCGGGTTACCTCTTGGTGCTAGGGTCAGTTATTGTGTGTGTGTATATGATTATTTTCGAATGAAGGAACGAGTGGTTTCATCCAAATTCCAAATTGATTATGATTAAAACTAATATTGATTCAGTACAATCAAACAAAATCCAGGACTTTTCAACATATCCCCCTATCTATCCAAATTAATTCTGAAACAATATAAAATGATGATCAACAAACATGATCATAATTTGACATTGAACATCCCCACCAAAAACCTATTTAGGGAAGAATTAAAAAAAACAAAACGAATCTGTAGATTAGGACTAAATATTTAAATTTTCAGCCCTTAGCTCTAGAAGTGTAGCCTATATGACACATAAATACATACATACATACATACATACATACATACATACATACATATGAACATAGTCAGCCGGACTAGCTTGAAAACTGTAAAACCTATGTAGACTGTTTTGGTGACAGTTTTGGTTGACGGTTTCTAATAATTAAGCCAATTGTTTCTTTTGGCTCCACCACTATGGGGAATATTTAACTGTTGAATATTCCTGAAAAATCTGACTTCACAGCAGGAAATTTTCTTATTTGTACTTTTTTCCTTCTGTTCAATTCAATCATTTTTTTTAGATACATAACTTGGCACTGTGGGCGACTGCTTGTGTTACCGATATTTTGGGGCCAGCTCTGACTCCACCCATTAAAAATGGTAAAAGCAATGTTAGGCGAGAGGAATGTTGTAAGGTTTCAAGAGCAATCTAACGGCAGAAAAATATGAAAATATACGATGCTTCAATAAATGACAATCGCTAATACATTTACCTTGCATTAATGAATCACCTTTGCTGGTGTGTACAAGAACAAGTTATTTGGAAAATTATCTAAAATTGTCTTAAAAAAATGATCCCTGATAAAAAATGATCTTCGATCTGAAATAATCTAAATAAAATAGATCAATACAAGCGCAAGTTTTGGGTATTGTTGGTCCCAAAATGACCATCGAGACCCCCAAAAGCGTTTTTTGAAAAAAAAAAAAAAGAAAAAAAGAATGCCCTGTGGAGTATGCATGTAGATTTTCAAGGTTGTAGACCCAAAAATAGATTAGGTACAGTCTGGTTGGGTGATTTGTGACACTATGTTAATTAGATACAGATCATGCAATTTTTGTGATTAATTCAAATTCTATATCAAGATGTAAATCACTACTTTTTAAAAACTGTCTGCCAAAACTGTTACCATAGGTTTCTTCAGTTTTCAAGTTGGTCTGGATGGCTATTTATGTATGTACTACATGTGCAGATGGCACTAATAGTGTTAGAGGGATGAAAATTTAAACGTTTACTCCTTATGATGGCTACAAAAAGATTTTTTGAAAATCCCTTCCCAAAATAAATTTTTAATGAGGGTTTCAATTTACAATGTAAGTTCATACTAAATTAATCCCTTGCTCTTCGTCTGTTTTTATGTTGTTTTTTTTTTTTAAAATATGGACTATTTTAGGATTTGCCACTGAACAAATGATGAGGGAAGTAACTTATTCATTGATCATCCCTTCTAAAAGACATTGGTCTGATTATGGTTTCTATTCAGAGACTAATCAGACCAAACATTGATATTTGATAATACACAATTTACTGTTCGATAAAAAAGTAATTTTATATATCATATAATTTACAGGTTTTATACATCTAAGCCTGTTCCACTTATGCAATACAAACACAGTTCTTCCTTTTTCAGTCTTACGTTCTTTGAAATCTAACCCTGAATTGAAAACCAAGAGCTTGTATCCCTAAGGCGCTCCATCGTTGTCTTCAATCACATACTGGCAACTCATACAACAATCCAGTTGCCAACAGTCTGTGGCCCTCAGGTTGAGAACCACCGGACTAAATATTGGTGGGAGGGGCCTCTCAAGTTGCCAAGCCCCTTGAGCTATGCCCCTGTTTCTATTTTTATGAGGCATAGTCTTAAATGAGGTGAGACATTACTAGATGCATCTAGGATCAGACGGGAGAAAGATTGAAATGTGGAAAGACTGAATTATTGATAAAAAGAAAGATATCGGAATCCACCTGAGGATTGACAGAGAAATAAACTGAGAATGAAAAATCAAGAGTATTTCAATATTAGCAGAAAAAACAAGAAAGCTTTTAAAACACAAGAAAGATATATATATATATATATATATGATTGTATATTGCGGTATATTATATTGAAACTTATTTGAAATGATCTCCCATTATTACAAGGTGAATGTGTCCTTTGGCCTAGATAACGTGAATACAAAAAAACTAGTAAAGAAAATGAGGCTGCGGCAAGAATCGAACCTGTGACTGATAAGGTAGCTGCTTCAACCTTTCTCAGTATCATAATTGTAGCATTGAAAGATACGAGTAGAGCAGATATAGACCGAGAATAAACAAAACAAAAATTTGATGTTGAAACAGTTATTTGGGCCTTTGCATTAACAGCAACTGTTTAGCTCAATGGAAGCAACTATCCTATTGGTCATAGGTTCGATTCCAGAAGCAGCCCCATTTTCTTTAATTTTCTATTTACACTGTCTCGGTTGAATGACACGTTCACCTTGTAATAGCGGGAGATCATTTCAAATAGAGTTTCAATATAATATAACCCAATTTATAATCATTCTATTAGATAACATATCCATTTCTTAATAACATTTGTATATTTATATATATACTAATTAAATAATTGAATCATACGCAGACGGCTGTTTCGTTGAATTACAACCTTTCAGTGTGGCTATAGACCATCCATTATCTCATCCAGTATCACAAAGTAGGATCGAAACCTTCGCT